>CM059278.1:14439232-14449232 GCA_030347295.1 Setipinna tenuifilis
TGCATTAGTAACGTGTTTGAGGACAGGTGAGGGAAGAGCAAACTTAAAGACGTTTCAGCATGAAGCATGCAGTTGGCTTAACATAGGCTAGCACTCCTATCTCCCAAGGATACTTAGGCTTTACTTTTGTGATTTTATAGCTCTTTGTCTTGATTATTCATACATTTGCATTCTGTTGCCTTCACTGGGTTGGCTTCCATGATGTACAGCACAATAACTTCCCCAAAGTAAAACACAAGACTTATCTCTGAGGCTTTGTTTTTTTGTTTGCTATGTTGTTTTCTTCCTGTGTTGCAACACTGCTACTAAACCATGTTACTGTGTGTTCCTGCTCTGTGGGCTTTCTGTAATCTTGAGAGCTATGGCTAATAGAATTACATCTAATGCATATTCCCCTCTGTGGCTTGGAATAGTCTATATTGAATTTGGAGCACATGGATTTTTAATTTCCAAAACCCATTTACATTATTTGGCGGCTAGACATGCGGAGCATCTGCCAGCCGGCATCTGAGGTCAGCGTCTGATAAAACAAGCAGGCCCAAAGGTGAAGCCTTCACATTACATTACTGATTAGTAGGGCAGGCCTTAGACACACCAATTTTATGTCAATAATGGAAGAAACCTCACATGATATTATCATCAGTACGATAACCCACCTGCAAGGTTTCATGTGAGAGCTTCAGAGGAAATGTATTGTTATTTCAATTTTATTCAGCAAGTATACAATAAAAATGAAATGCTATTTTTTACTAGGATCTGGTGCCACATGAGGACAAAGGAGACAGCACAACAACACAGTTGATATATATAATTTTTACTGCACTGAATGTTCAGGGAGTTGTGCCATTCCTATATTGGCTTTTGTTGCAGAGAGTGTTATATTGAATGGTACATACTTGCGACATTATTTTATATTCATTGTAGCTTTTCAGAAGAACTAAATGTTTGTTTTGTTGCTAGTTCTGCTTGCAGTTTAGCCAACCAAGAATAAAGCGTAAGTTGTGCCTACTCGTAATGTGCCCATTTCAACAGCCATTTATAAATCTCATCGGCTTCCAGCCGAGCATGGGAATTCAGAGACTTAGCAGTTTTGTGCTGTGTTAGAGCAGGAGCTTTATGTCAACCAGACATCAGAGGAAAAGGAACATCCGCAAACGCCTTGGGCTGCCCGCTGAAGTAGATTAAGCAAACAGGCCATTAAAAGTGTAAATGCTTTCTCCCAGCGCAGGCCCAATGCTGTGGCTTACTGTAAACGAGGCGGTGAGAAAGTACTGTGAACGGGTCTTTTCAGAGTGGTGATTAAATGTTAAATGTAGCTATTGCACCATGGCATAGTAGGTCCTGTTTAAATCAACCAGCAAAGAAAATTATACTTATTGTAATTGGCATTTATCCTTGAAATAGGTTCAAGGGGGGAGTCATGGTCCAAAGTGAATATTTTCAAACCTGATTTAAACATCATTTTTTCGCAAGTAATCCTGGTAATTTTTTTATTCTGTAGCTGTAAATTGTTAACCATTGATCCAAGTGAACCTGCTCTGAATTTACGCTCACCATATACATATAAAAAAAGATGGCAAAGGACACATTGAATTGTTTGGTATGAATGGATGACACCAATCAGAACCCCCTTTAAAACACAATTTTGATTGTACTTTCAGACACTAGTAAATGGCACCCATAATTGTGGTATTATTGACTACATGCAAAGAACAAAGAACTGCTTTGTTTTCAGACCCTAGCTGATGCAGAGGTCCTTTGGTCCCCATGTACTGTTCTGGGCTCAGTGGCTTGAGAAATGAGTTCAAGACAGTGCCCACGGCACAGGGAGACCCAGGCCTCTGTCTAAGGCCTGTCACCCTTTGCCTGTCACCCTTCTTTCCCAGACACCTGTCCATACTAGGCACAGGGATTCTTTTGTAAGTTTCTCCATCCATCCATGGAGGAATGTTTCACCAGACCTCCCTGGCCAAGTCTGGCCCTGGGATTTCCATCACAATCATGTTAGCTGGGTGCAGGCTGCTGGGATAGGAAATGTGTCCCAAGTGTGCCGCCATACAGCGCCAAGTTGTTAATCGGCTTTGAGCAGCTTTAAAACTTGATTGTTTTGAGCAGAAGTGTAGTCTTGTCCAACACACTCAGCTAACTTGAAAATGTTTTCAGAAAGCGGGCTATCAAGCAGGTAGCAGCCTTTGTAAAACCTCAAGGCACAATGTACCACATCTAATCTGCTCTCGCTTATTACGCCTCCATACTGCATTTTAATTGGCAATGCTAATTAGCCTATTGACACTTTATCTCACATCATGTCAGCAAAGCCATAGTAGATCTCTATCACTGCTCTCGCATAGCTGAGTAAATACAATGTGAGCACAACTCCTCACACCCCCCTCATTGGATTATCTGTCTTGCGGCTAACAGACAGAAACGACATTTGAAGTTAGTCACGTGATTGCCCTCGTTTGGAATGAGGATTCCGCTGCTTGGCTGAATCCTAATTGGGGACAGAAGAGTCACCTGCCAGTCACAACCGGATTCCGTCGGCTTTTATTACCCGAGCAAGGGGAGCAAGAGCGCGACTTAGCAAATGACCTTGAGCAAGAGATGCATCTAAGCAAATGACCTTGAGCATGTAAACAGCTCCGCCGTCTTGTGGGGCGCGGCGCAAAGTAACATTGAGTAGCTGTCATTCTGCTCCGTTTCTGACACTACGTACTGTTGCTCACCTGTGCATGAGTACCCACCACGAGGGTGTGAATGGTATCATTCTTTTGTTTATTTTTTTCCAATCAATTTTCATCCCTTACAGATGACAGGTAGGAATCATATGGGGCTGTCAGGTAGGGGAGAACAGGCATGGATTAGAGGATATGGGCTTTGGCTAAGGAGATGTTTCCATAGTAAATGGTGGCAGGTCAAGGGGCAGGTCAGGAGGAGAGAGGGCACTGATGTATACACACACCCCCTTGTACCAGTCTGGATCTGAGTCTGGATTATAGCTGGAGATCTTTCTTCAGTCTCCAGATAATCCACTGGCACATTGGACACATATAATGTTTTTTTTTTTTTGTATTCAGAAACATTTTGTTTAATGTGTACATGAAAAATATAATATTGGCATGCAACACATGGATTCATAGGCATCCACCTACCTCTGTATTGTTCTTTTTATGTAGAGTTTCTCTCTGCATATTTTACACATTCGTAGCATGGTACCAATGCCTCTGTGTTAAAAGCACAAAGAAGAAGAAGTACATGCCTTTCACTAACCTCTGCAAAGTGGAATCTAAAAGCTGGATCTAAAGCTTTTATGCAAATGGAAGCAAATAAAATGCATCAAAGGCACAGCGTGCAGTACGGTGTGGTGCGGTGCGGTGTGGTGGCCGTGTGTGATGGCAAAGCGTTAATGGTGACACGGCGAATTTTATGGTGGCCATCAACGTGCGGTACTCTGAAGTCTGACTTCCCCCGCGGGCTGCCATCTCTACCCCCCCAACCTCCCCCCCCCTCCCCTTGAAAGGCTCGTTAAGACAGAGATTTGGCCTTGGGATGAAGAGGTGTTCTTTCCACTTTGTTTTCACAGGAGGGCAGTCACCCCTAAACACACGCACACTCCCTCACACACCCACACGCACACACTAACACACTTGTAAGGACTAATGCACACAATGACTAACACACACACACACACACACACACACTCTGACAGAGACAGAGACAGTATCCCTCTCCCTGTTCACCTCCCCTCCAGCTCTTTAGATATTCAGATGGGTAAAGCCAATTACCCTAATAAGGCTGCTTTATACTGCCATGCTTCCTCTGCCCAAAATCACCTCGTACTCCCCTACCTCCATCCCTCCCTCCCTCCCTCCTTCCCTAGTGAGGCTCTCTACAGCAGCTCTGCTCCATACATTTAGTTGTTGTAACCTTCCTCTGTGTCTTAATTTCTGTCTCACTGTTATAGGGATGGAATGGTGTTCTTAAACTGCACTAAATTGCACACAGTACACACACTAGGGTTAACTTGTTGTGATGTGGAAATCATTCTCCATTACTGAGCTGGAGCCTTGCTTCAGTGCTTAGTCCATCATGTGCATATCACCTTGAAGTACATTGGCTTTGATTTGGCTTTTCACTGCAGTGTGGAAGGTGTGCTGTGTGTGTGGGATTTTGTGTGTGTGTGTGTGTGTGTGTGTGTGTGTGTGTGTGTGTGTGTGTGTGTGTGTGTGTGTGTGTGTGTGTGTGTGTGTGTGTGTGTCCTATGTGTGTGTCTGTGTGTGTGTGTGTGTGTGAGAGAGAGAGAGCCGCAAACATCTCTCTAATGGTTGTCATCTGGATTATCTCTAACAGAGAGAGAGACAGAGAGCAACAGAGAGAGAGAGACATAGAGATAAGAAAAGGTGAATGTGGAAAAGTATGGGTATAGAAAGAGCAAAGAAAAGATGGAAAAAGAGCAAACACATAAGAGAGGGAAGGGAGGGGGGGTGTTGGGGGAGAAAATAAAACGTGTGACAAGAAACCGAGAAAATGAGCAGGGC
This sequence comes from Setipinna tenuifilis, assembly GCA_030347295.1. NCBI lineage: Eukaryota > Metazoa > Chordata > Actinopteri > Clupeiformes > Engraulidae > Setipinna > Setipinna tenuifilis. The sequence goes on from CM059278.1 coordinate 14,443,771, forward strand.
AAAAATGTGTGAGGCAGTGTGGAGAAGAATAAGCAAAAAACACAGTTGGGGAAGATGGTGTGTGTGTGTGGGGGGGGGGGGGGGCACATCTAGGGATTGGAAGATGGAGATATGGAAAAAACAAGTATGTGTATGGAGGGGAGGGGGAGATGTAAAAAAAAATAGTGTAGCCAAAAAAGTGAGCCCACAGGCGATTGCAAGCTGTTTCACATTGGCGGTGTGTCACAGGCTCTATCAGCAGCAGCGGCAGCAGCAGAAGATCGTCAATTACCCAAGTGAGAGCCAGAGCCCCACCTCCCCTCTCCCTGATCCACTCGCACAGCACACTACAGCACACTACAGCACAGCACAGCACAGCACAGCCGCCACCCGACCAACACACAAACACCCACACAGACACAGAGACACATGCACAGACACGCACACAACACATACACACAACACATACACAACACACACACGACAAACACAGCTACATACACACACTGCCCCCCACACCGCTCTCTTATGCCTGACAGACCAGCTGGGATAGTGGCCCTAACCTGTTATTTTCACCAGAGCTCCAGGGCTCCTTCTCCTGGGTTTCTGAGGTCTTGTTTATTGTTGGGTGGTGTGTGTTTGTTTGTGTGTGTGTTTGTTTGTGTGTGTGTTTGTTTGTGTGTGTGTGTGTGTGTGTGTGTGTGCGTGCGTGCGTGCATGTGTAGATCTGTGTGTGTGTGTGTATGTGTGTGTGTGTGTGTGTGTGTGTGTGTGTGTGTACGTGTACAGTAGATCTGTGTGTGTGTGTGTGTTTGAAAAGGGGTGATTTCAGTCAGTAGGGAGGTGTCAATGACAAGGTGACCAGGCAGCTGATTGCCAAGAGGCAGGTCCTGTTAGAAGGGTACACAGGGGGTGTTAGGGGGTGGAGGTGGTTGCGGTTAATGGTGGTGATGTTGCTGGTTGTTTTTTTACTGGCCAGGCCTGTGCTTGTGCAAACCACACCTGTTACAACCTGTGTGACCGGGATGAAGTATTTTTAAAAGGTCTCATCTCAACAACAGTTCCATGGAATTATTATGGCTGTCTATGGCTGTGGTTATGCACTGGGCAATCTGCCTGGCATGAGAAGAAAGAGCTGTGGAGTGTATCTCTCCCCCATCATTGCTTTGGGTTGTTACCGCCCAGCTCTTCACTGTCACATCATTTGGAGGCCCATTACACCAGAGAAACCAGTGAGCCAGTAGGCAAATACGGTATGACTGTTAATGGTGCTCCGTGTGGAACAAGTTCCCTTCTTTTAAGATTTCATATATAAACCCAGCAGGACTTGTGTGGAATGTAGATGTGGATTGAATGTGAGCTATTGTTTCATCGCCATCACTCGGCACAAAAACATGCATTAGTATGTAAGAGTGATCGTAAGCATTAATGTGTCCATAGGACGGCCCGTCACATAGGAAATGTAGGAGCTAATGCTCACTGCTGCTAGCGCTAGCAGGATTCCTTCAGCATCAGCCCCATCATCTGCATCAGCATGCAGTACCACCCTCTCATTTAGCCAAGGCCTTGGCTCAAAATCAATGCAAATGCTCACAGGATTGAAGTAACCTCAAGTCCTTGAAAGCATGTCAGGGTCCATAATAAAGATGGGTGTTTTTTTTTAGTATCCGTCCATTTCTTTTTTTTCCCCTTTCACCCCCCCCCCCCCCCACGGCCGGCTTCTCTTTTTTTATGCATAAGCCCCACCCCCTACCCCAACAACTCCCCCTCCAGATACACTTCAGCTCGCACAGGCCGATGTATCAAATGCCTGCCATTAAATCACACCCATTTATTTTTATTTGACCCACCATTACAAACATGGTGAACGTTTTTTTTTTGGTAAAGTCGGATGGTGGCTGACGTGGAAAAACCAAGATGTCCGACCAAGGCCCCAAAAAACCCCCCAGAAATTTCCCTTTGGCCCGTCCTGATCTGTTGTCACGGTTTTATGACACCTGAGGTCCCGCGCAGCTGAAGTGTGAATTTAGGTAGCAAATGCCACAAGTTAGTGTTGGGAAATTGGGCTGTCTGGAGCTGCCTAATCTTGCTAGCGGCGGCCCTAATGCGCTGCTGTTTTGCTTACAACTTCTCTCCAATTATCAGCCGAGTCAGATCCATTGTCAGGATTTTTATTAGGCGTAAACAAAAAAGATGGGAGCAGTTTTCACTGAGAATATATTTTGTGCGTGTATAATTGTGTTTGAAGTTTGTGTGTGTGTCTGTTTGTGTGTCTGTGTGTGTGTATGTGTATAAGAGAGAGAGAGAGAAAGCAAGAGAGGATATGTGTGTGTGTGTGTGTGTGTGTGTGTGTGTGTGTGTGTGTGTGTTCTTGTTTGTGTGTTTGTGTGTGTGTGTGTGTGTGTTTGTGTGTGTGTGTGTGTGTGTGTGTGTGTGTGTGTGTGTGCATAGCTCTGTGGGTGGGGGATGCAGATGATAATTTCTCCTCTACAATCCTTGACTCACTCATGCCTGGCTTATACACGCTTTGACTTAATAGCCCAGTTTTGTGGCTTTCCACCATATGCTGTCACCGCTGTGGACACTAATCTTGCTCACTGTCACACCCCTACTCCACCCAAACCTGCCCTTTCACGTGTCAAAAGAGCCTCGAAAAAAAGCATCAGAAAAAAACAACATCAAATGGCAGCACATGGCAGCATGAACAAAAGTTCTAAAAATGAGAAGGCTTGTGATTTTTGACTCAGTAGCGCAAAGTTCTCCTGCGGTCACCAACCTTCACAGAAACTTTAACGGAGACTGATGGAAGTTGTTGTGGCATCTACTGAAATACTGAGAGAGATGAGTGTACTCTCCTTAGCTTGGAAAATATAGTTTAGACCTGGTCGGATCATGACTTATCCGAGTTAATCACCCGAATCATTGAATAACTAGTGTCCCGAATCTGATGTCTCCATTAACCCGAATCTATGAACCGGAGTAGTCCTACCTACTGCATACTTCTCAAAGCATATATACAGGCATGAGTAAATCCATGAGGGAATCCACTCGTACATGACTGAAGTGACTTGCAAACCTGTATCAGTTTAGTGAGTGACACAGAGAAAGTCGTATCCTAAAAAGGAGCTGAGTGTTACAGACGTGATATAGTTGCGTATGTGTAGATGTAGGAGTGTGTATGCTTAGTGTGTGTATGCTACCCCCCCCCACCCCCCATTTCTCCACTCCTTTTGATTGCCCAGCTGAGTCCGCTGAACTTAGCTGCTATGAACACACACATACTGTACACACACACGCACACACACACACACACACACACACACTTTTAGTGGGTGCCCCTGGCTGTTCATGACTTTTGCATGATCTATGCTTTACATCTCCCGCCTCCCTCCCTCCCTCCCTCCCGCTATCTCTCTCTCACACACACACACAGTAAAAAGCCTCTTTACGAGCCCCCTCTTACCTCCACAGTAAAAAATGTATTATTAATTAGACAGTGTGCCTTAAACAAACTCCTCGTCTTCCAGCTCATTCCCATTCACGCCGCTGTGCCTGGGAATGCCTTTGAGGTACCACACACACACACACACACACCTCCCCGTACGCTTGAGACGCACATTACAGAACTATAAATAGCACCACCCACGCGGTGAGCCAATTGTTTTTTTTTTTTCAGTATTCAGAGTAAAGGGTGTGTGTGTGTGTGTGTGTGTGTGTGTGTGTGTGTGTGTGTGTGTGTGTTTGTGTATGTTTATGTGTGTTTGTGTGTGTGTGTATTTGTGTATTAAAATAGGCATCTAGTGTAAAATGAGAATGTCTGCTGTGTATGCTGTGTGTGTGTGTGTGTGTGTGTTTGTGTGTGTGTGTGTGTGTGTGTGTGTGTGTGTGTGTGTGTGTGTGTGTGTGTGTGTGTGTGTGTGTGTGTGTGTGAGTGTGTGTGTGTGAGTGTGTGCGTGTGCATTGAGATACTCAGCCATCTGATGTGAAATGAGAGAGTGTAGTGTGTATGTATGTGCGTGTATATTGAGATACTCGAACCGTCTGATGTAAACGGAGAATGTCTAGTGTGTATGTATGTGTGTGTATATTGAGATATACCCACGCATCTGATGTAAAATGAGAATGTGTTGTGTATATGTGTGTGTGTGTGCGTGTGTATTGAGATACGCTGGTGTATTATGTAAAATGAGAATGTGTAGTGTGTATATGTGTGTGTGTGTGTGTGTGTGTATGTCCATTGAGATACTCAGCCCTCTGATGTGAAATGCATAAACAACGTTGGGCCAGGTGGATCCAAGGAGGCACTCTAGTGATGCTGAGGATCCCACACATCTCGAGTGGCTCATTCATGGTGCCCAGTGGGGGATAGGCAACATGCTGGGGAGATGCTCCACATTTGTTTCTGTAACAGAAAACTCTTTTAACCTCGGCACCATAAGGGTGTGTGTTGTTGTTGTTGTTGTTTGTTTTGTGTGTGTGTGTGTGTGTGTTTGTGTGTGTATATGTGTGTGTGGGTGCACGTGTTTGTTTCTGTTTGTGTGTGTGAGCGTGTGTGTATGTGTCTGTGTTTGCAAGTGTGCATCCACATCTGTCTTAGTTTGTGTGTGTGTGTGTGTGTGTGTATCTCTGTGTGTCTTTGTATGTGTGTGCAGGTGCAAGATGGTGGTGAGTGGGGTGGAGGTTTAGAGGGTGCAGCAGGATTGAGAGTTTACACTCTCATGCACTCAGAGTCCTCCAACATATTCTGTGTGTGTGCCAATATGTCACCTGTGACAAAAGCTTTATTTGATTTTTTTTTTATTTCGGTTCCCCTTTGTTGCAAGGGTCTTAGGCAAAAATGGCCCCAGTGGCAGAAACATATCCCTCATTATCATCTTAATATTTAAACAAAAAAAACCGTACCCATTGAAAAAACGGGCCAGCAACTCTCCACAGAATCCCTTTTGAAAATAAACGATTATGCACGCTTGCGCTAGAAGTCGAGAAATCTGGCGCTTGCACGAGCGTTGCCATGGTTACAGAGTGTTGACTCAGTGACTCCAGCGAGCACCCTTCACTCTGGCAGGCCCCGCGCAGTCTGTCACCGCGTATGCTCCGCTCTGTATGTAAACTGTACAAATATGTCACATTCGCCTGAATGTGCTAGGTGGGTGGGTGGGGGTGGGGGTTATTGCGGGGTTATTGAATTGACTGTCCATCCGTCCGAACGACTCCCTTGATGGGGGTGAGTCAGGCTCCGGATAGCCCTCTCTCGGAGTGGACAGCCTTATTTGATAAGTCTTACCTAATGACATCATTCCAGCGTCATCCAAAACGTGGCTTCCTTCCTGATTGAGTCCCCTCGGGGAGGCTCTCAGTAGAACGTTCCGGCTTACTGCTCATTTAAGCATCTCAGCTGTCCTTCTGCCTGAATGTGATTTAGGTTGAGGAGGAATTTTCAATTTAGGGGGACGAGGTGAAATTTAAAAAAAGGGCCCCTTCTC
>CM059278.1:14451732-14509232 GCA_030347295.1 Setipinna tenuifilis
TCCTCTCCTCTCCTCTCCTCTCATGTCCTCTTCTCTCCTCTCCCCTTCTGTGGTGCTGGATGTGGTTCTGGCAGGAAAGAATAGGTCTTACGTAATCGCCTCCCACAATGCTAATTTGTGGGGAGCACCTACTACAGTGCCATACAGAGCCTTCCGGAAGAGGAGAGCTCTGTGCCAAAAACTAAATGTGATTTTCCTTGGATGTCTGCAGTGTCACAGATGAGAGGCAAATATAGGCTACACAAATACGCTGTGTAACACTGCATTTGTGATATAAGCTTTAGCACCTTCAGAATAGTTTTGAGGGTTTTTTTTTACCAGACTGACAGTACAGACAGTCAAGTATTTATGGGAACATTTAGAATAGATTTTTGAGGCTTTTTAACATGTCTTCTAAACAGGAAAGATAATGGAATGGTTTGGGTTCGTATGATTCGTGTGAAAGCTGCCCTTTCCTTCCCCTTTGTCTAAACCCACCAGGATGCTGCCCTGTTAAATTGTGTTAAGCACCTGCCATGGCACAGTTTAGTAACGCAGAGCTGTCGTTCTAGTAAGGGTCACACCCGGCAGTGTGGGCCGCATGTGTGATCTTGCAGGGGTCCTCAAATGCTAGAGAGGGTGGAGTGCGTGAGCCCTAGAGAAATGTAATGAGCATTCCGGCGCCCATCTTTGATTTAAAACGACAGTATTAGGATTCTATACAATATACACAGGGTGACATCAATTATGGGTCTAGCTCTTATTGTTCAGCTCTAACTGGCATTAAATATGACAAGTGTGAGATAATTGGCTATTAAATTGTATTAAATTGACCGTAGAGTGAGACAGATTTGTGGCATGTTTCATATTCAGTGTGAATTCATCCAAGTTCTATGTGTTTCTTTTCAGTTGCGAATATCTAAAAGATTTCTTATACAGTGCTGTTTTGACCATATGCTTTTTAAAACACTTGGATGTGGCTCATTTAGTATTTTTGTCATATTTTGTAAAAAAAATATACAACTTAAAAAGAAATGGGGGTATGCATCACTGGATCAGTCAAACTTTTCTTCTACATCAACATTAAGCAAGATGTTACAATGTCTTGTTAGTACAAAACAAGCAAACCGTATTTCAGTGTCGAGTGTATGTCCTCTTTGCTTAAGAAAAATAAATACAGACCCATCAAAACTCCAATATGTGATTAGTCATTTACCAGAAGCCCTGTGATTACGATGTAGATAAAGGTGATGGTAACCATCTGTGTGTGTGTGTGTGTGTGTGTGTGTGTGTGTGTGTGTGTGTGTGTGTGTGTGTGTGTGTGTGTGTGTGTATGTGTGTGTGTGTGTCGGTGTGTGTGTCGGTGTGTGTGTGTGTGTCGGTGTGTGTGTGGTGACAGGCTGTATCTCAGTGGAGAGGGCAAAGAGTACACTCCCCGATATGTGGCAGCTGCTGTCCCTTGAGCCTTTGGTGTCAGAAATGCAAATTAGGGTGGAAATGACATCACAGGGACTTTAATCAACTTTGGTAAAGGAGCAGCAGATGTTAGGATGCTTTCCCGAGTCTCGGGCCATTTAAATATATGCAGCACTACCCAGCATGCACAACAGCTCTATAAAAGTTCTCCATAAAGGTTTCAGGAGCTCCATTGCAGTGGCTCATCCACACCATTATGATACTTTTAAAGCTTTCCTATGAAAAACGATGTGGCCTCCTTGTTCTCCGACAGAGTTTTACTGAGCATCAAAGTAACTTACACACAGATACGAAGTTTGCAAATGTGGCTTTGTTAATTTAGTGTATATAGTGTGGAATACACTGTAAGTTATGTACAAGATACAGTATTGTATGACAACTTTGGGAAACTGACACTGTAATCACTTTCACTGTGATTTCAGCAACTGGTTAGTCATCGATACATTTGTTTGGAAGTTTTCAACTTTCAGATAGTACTTAAGCAGTTGTTAAATGACTGTTACTTTATTTAAGCAGTTCTTCACAATTCACAACACAAACAACAGCAAATTCTTCACAACTCTTTCTAGTGGCATGCGGCAAGGAACACATTTTTTTGCCAGGGAGAGATTGGCAGGCTTTCTCATTGGCACCATGTCATCTTGAACATCAGTGGGAAATAGAGATTTAAAAATCCAAGCCAGGTTTTTGGCACTAGAAGCAGTAAATTCACATGCCATTTCACAGCTCAGGCTAAAGAAGTCACAGGGTATGCAGCCTCTGTAATGGACCCCCTCCCCACTCTCCTCACTCAGTGCCTCAGCTCACCTATGGAGCATCCAGGTAAATAAATGAAATAAAAGCGCCGTCACTGGTGCAGTCAGGAGACACACCAATGGGAGTGTGATGTGGCAGCGGAGGTCACAGGCAGTAAATCAACCGTTTATCGCCCTCTCTTTCATTCCGTCTCTGCTTCTCTTTCTAACTCTCATTTTCTCTCCTTCTCATTTTCTCTCTGCCCCTCTCTCTTTCTTTCTTTCTGTCTCTTTCACTTCCCCTCTCTCTCTCTTTCTCTCTCTATCTCTCTCTCTCTCTCTCCTTCTTCCGTCCTCTGTCGCCCTTTTGCTCATACAGAAGGTAGGGTATGCAGTGGGTTCCGGCCGTGACTTGGGGGGGGGGATAAAAAGAGCGGGAAGGTGATTTCTCGGTTTAGCTCTTTACGGGTTTCACTGTCGAGCATCAGAGAAGCGCAATGAACCATCTGCAGGGCCAACCCTGCACAGTAAAAAAAGAAGACAGTGCAGCCGTGTCTCATTATCTTTTATATCACATTATTATTTATCTATATTTACAGCTTGTTGTATAGGGTCCATTTTAGGTGAATGCTATTGAGCTTGAATGTCATTCTCAATCCATACTTGGGCATGGACATGTGGTGTGAATTTATGCAAATGCTCAGGAAAGCAAAAGCATCTCTAAAAAGGACACACTACCTCAAAGCAGCCTCTTCCCTTCTTGCTCTGTCTTGCACCATCTCGGCTATGGCTCATATTTATTGCCTGTGACATGCAGACTTCTTACGTTTATGAGATGCGTATTTCATATTTACAACGTTATTCCTCTTTTGCTTGCATATTAGCGGGAATCATTTCGTCCTTTTGTCAACCATCCATTTATGGGTGGTGTCCTTCAAGGTTGTGGTATGTGGTTTAACATGGTTCTTGATGTTAAAAAAAGATGTTATTTTATAGTTAGTTTTACCAATAGTAGTCTGATCAGAATTAATGTGTTATCCAAGGAGATCAATCTTAAAATATTTGGATTTTTGTTACAACAAGAGACAAATGTGAAGAAGTCTGCAACACGTAAGCCATGTGTGTGGGCTAGCATGATGATATGTGTTGCTAGTTAACCATCTGTTTCCAGGCAACCTAAAGTGGTGGTTGGTGTGGTGATATGACAGCTTCTCTGACTGCCCTCTGGGACTCTCAGCCACTCTAGGGATGACTGAACCATGGCAACTCTTGTACTGCTGTTGTGGCAACCAGTTATTCCAGAAGAAAGCCAATAATTGGCACTTTGACTTACTGTGTCAGCCTTCCATTCCAACACTCTCTCTCTCTCTCTCTCCCTTTCTCACCCTCTTTCTTTCTCTCTTTCTCACTCTCTCTCTCTCTTTTGCTTTCACTCTCTCTGGCGCCCTCTCTTTGTCTGTTCTATACCTGCGTCTGCCTTTCTGCCACCCTCTTTCACTAATTTTTTTCTTCCTCTGAGCTAATCAATGGTCAGTCATTACCACACTCCCATTACGTTATTTGCTCATTGGGTTAATTAATACATACAAAAATACATCATGGTCATTTAAAGCTGTCATTGATAGTGAGTCACTTTAACTCAGTTGAAAAGCTATAAAGAACTAAGGGACAGAAGAAGTTAATGAGATTAGGAACTAGGCCCTGAAGAAAGATGCCTTTTTTAAAGGGCATTTCAGGGGAGAGTGGAAGTGAACCTAACTAGGAGAAAAACGAAGCTCCAGGAGGGTGTCTGAGCTTTTTAAAGTGGCCCTGGGGAGGGGTGGACAAGGGCGGGCATTTTGACGGAGAGTGGCTCGCAGCCCAGTGGGTACACTGTGCCCTCCTGCTTTAATCCTACCCTGCCCATTTAAACAGGGAGGGAAAGATTGCTCTCTGCCAGGCCCTGCCACATAGTAGAGTAGAGTAGAGATACTGTATTTATCCCAAAGGAAATGAAGGTGTCCAGTAGTATATACAGATCATACATACATGCCCACAGGTACACAGACATATGACATCCACATATAAATACATACTACAGGAGTGCAAAGGAAGACAACTGTGGGCCATACCAACAAAATTAAATTGTGACATGTTAAAAGTGCAGCATGGTGCTATGGTATCATAGTGCAAGAAGGTGTCATTCCAAGTTTAATATCAAGTACAGCAGGGTACACAATAAAACAAAAGAATAATCATAAATTAACTATACATAGACAAAAATGGAGGTCGTCTTAGAATACCTGTGACAGGAGAGGCGTGGGCAAGTGTGCAGAGTTCCATTTCCTGTCTACAGTGTATTCATATTTCCAGCTATGCCAGCAAGATGCAGACATATTTCAGCAGTTGTGTGAGAGCTGAGGATGCTTACCTATGTAGATGATGAGATAGTCTGACATGAGGTTCGATGGGATGAAATAACCTTCATTGTCCCTAAGAGAGATTTGTCTCGGGCAAAAACAGAATCGCATGCTGCAATCGTTCCAAACCAAACCTAACAATCAGACCACATGACAAAAAAGGCAGTCATGTGTGGATGTGTGCAAAGGCTCTGTGCGGAGGTGCTGTAGTGTGGCATTGTTCTGGGCTTTATTGAGTCCCACATCGATGGTCTCCCACTGGATAACTTCTGCAACAATAGAAAAGCAACCATTACAAGTTCCACATGACATCTCCTTCTTTCTGACTTTTGCTACACAAACAAAAGCCTCTAGAATTACTGAAATCTAGTTTGAAACCTAAACAATTTCTAAAAGTAAAAGAAGAAGCATTATTTAATTTGATAGTTTCTGAGTTGTTACAGTTGACTAAGGTGGACCAATTTTCTTCAGTAACATAAATTTACAAGTTAGCAGGATTCTATACAGTGGTTCTTGTAAGTGGTTGTTGAATTTTACCAGAATTAGTAGTCTTGTTAGTTTTAGACAAACAATAAAATAGGTTGATCAGGAATATGCCCTTAAAATAATGTTTAATGATGAAGGTTATCTGTTGTTTTAGTACATGTGTACATATGGCACTGCTAACAGTTATTTTCTTTGTGCCTTAATGTCAGTGACACATTTGACAAATATTAAAACGCTTCTCACAGCAGTTGATATATACGATTCATTTTCATTGATTAATTACACAGTGTGTAATTAACATGATTAATATTTTAAATCAATTTAACAGCCCCAGGAGCAGAGCATATATCCTAGATAAACCTGCACATTAGAACAGATAATACACTCTCAGAGCCAGAGTTCTTTTTTCTTCTTTTTTTTTTTGGCTTGGCACCATGGAGGGGAATCAGGCTCTCTGTTGGGACATTTACTTTGTGTCTATGCCGCTGCCGGAGCCCTGGGGGCTCCTAACAAGGTTACACAAGCTGGCGTGATCTCCCGTAATGAAATTTTGTGGCGTATCTTCCCGCTCTCAGGTGCGTCCCGTTGCCGTTCCATCGAAGATGCTCCGGCGGGCGGGCAAATTGACTTGGGCGAGCCCCCTGTATGACGCCCCCCCCCCCCCCCCCCCCCCCCCCCTCCCGCGGGAGGTGTCGTGCTGTTAATGACTTTGTTGCAGTTCCGCCGTATCTTGTAGGCAGGGAAAAAAAAGATTGGCAACGAGGTGCAGCTGTGAGTTTCATTATTTCTTTCTTCCTCTTTTTTTTTCCACCAAGATGTCCAACAAGAGACAAGAAGAGACAAAACCCACAGACTCAAAAGCTGTTGTTGACCGTTTTTGTGAGTGACGACACTCAACAAGGTTATCAACAGCGCTTCATGAAGTGCACTTTAGAGGTGGTAAATTTTCCTTTGTATTATTCATTTGGGGTGTTCTATGGAAGAGGTCAATAGCAGTCTTTTCATTTCACTGCTTCTAAAACAGCCTGTAAAGAACTGGCCTCTCCACTTACACTAATTAGATTTCACAGTGAGATGTGCTCTCCTCCTCCACCTCATGGCCACTACTGCCTTACCCTCATCGGAAACATTTCGCCTAAATGTTCATGTGTGTGTGTGTGTGTGTGGTGTGAGTCTTTTTGTGTTCATGTGCATGTGCGTGTGCGTGTGCGTGTGCGCGTGCGTGTGCGTGTGCGTGTGTGCGTGTGCGTGTGCGTGTGCGTGTGCGTGTGCGTGTGCGTGTGTGTGTGTGTGTGTGTGTGTGTGTGTCTTTTTGCATGTCAGTGTGTGTGTGAGTAAGTGTGTGTTTGTGTGTCTGTGTCTTTTCAATCATCTGTTCTTTCCCCACTCTACACAGTCATTACACTCTGTGTTGTGATTCAGCTTAGCTTCTGTCACTGACAGCTGTAGCCAAATCCCTTTTTTTCTCACATCTCTCTATTAAGCTGACATCAGACAAAGCTGCAGATATGAGTGAGATAGCATCAAAGCAAATGATTTAACACACTGCCTCCCATCCAGTAAATCTGCTGCATGAGGTGCTTTTAAAAAGGAAGACAGGGATCTGAACCAAGTGCCTATCAGCAACATCTTTAAAGTCATTAACATCCCCAAAAACCCCAGTGCAAGGTGGGAGGGAGATGGGGTTAAGCCAGGATTTGCAGTTTGTGTCTGGGGGAGAAATGTGTGGCATTTGAGGATTCTAACCTGAACTTCACATAATGAACCATGACTTACTGTAGATGTAGGATCTGTAGGACCTACATTAAGATTATGACGGTTACTACATTTGAGTAATTTGTGTTAATGCCTGAAGGACCTTTATGGGGTGTGGTATTCACTGCTTGATGATTTTTTTTTCACCAAGAATCTGCGGAGGAAGATTTGATGCCCAGCACCCTGCCACGGAGAAGCTGCGGAATTTGAGCGTTGGCTGCCATGGCAACCACACGTCTTATTTTGGGCTCTGTTAAGATTCTTGGCCGCGAGTGCATCCTTGAACATTACATAAGAGAATTACTCACACAAGGGGTTTCCTGTGCTAAAGGGCTATGGACAGCTCCAGTGAAGGAAGATGTGGAATGTGCATGCGTCTCAACTTTTTTCTTGCACCAGACGTTGGGACGCCTTTCACATGTGCCCTGCCAGGGGACAGCAGAATGTAAATTAGCCTGTGGCTAACTCTGGTACAATACATCCAATGGCAACATTTATGCTTAAAATTGTGCATGATCCCTAAAAAATAAAATCAATTGCAAATTATATCAGCTGTAGGCAACATCTGTCAGGACGAAATGCTTGATCACCGGAAAAACCATGGACAAACATGCATAGAAGTGGCATTTAAAATGGCATTGAAAGATGCAGAGGTGGAGATGCCTGAGCCAGAAGGTAAAAACCCTTTTTTCCTGTCCTCTTAATGCAGGTGATCTCACTATTTACCTAATCTACTTGTCTGACAATTTGTGGGCTCATTAAGGTCAGTTGGGTCAGCAAATGGTTGGATGGACCATGTGGGATTTTTTTTTAACTTTCTAAAGCCAGGATCTCCACATCTGGAAACGTGACCACACCAATTCTACCTGCATAATACATTTTTAAAAAAAAGCACAACTTGCTCTTGTTTTAATTGGGAATAACACACTCATTTTCTTAATTAGCATTGTCCAGACTTCCTACCATCTGTAACATCACAGAAGTACTCAATGCTCAGGTCTCCTGACAGTGAATTTACCTCAGAGAGCTGAGCGAAGCACTGATAACACACTCTGTCGTCACGCTGTTAATTCCGTCTTTACGATAAGCATTTGTGCATTCAGCCTCTCTGCTTATCACTCATTCATTATCTGTCACAGCAGGTACAGGGGGAAAAATGAGACCGCCCCTGTTGTGTGACTGAGAGCTCTACAAATGGGGCATTTTTTGAAAAAAGGAAATGGAAAGGCAACAAAGGGTTGTTTCGGCACTTTCTGTCCATGTCAGAAAGATTTCAGTGATAAGGTGATAGTTCTGCATGTTAGGCCTCTCGCAGATGTCAGGAAAGCAGGAAAGCTCCCAGTTTTATGTACTAATAGGGTGGAGACACAGAGTCGGTCTGACTGTTCCATCAGTTTTTACATCACTGAGTGCTTTTATTTGTGTGGCTTATCACACTGAGAGTATCTTGTTGGATGGGAACATTGACAAGTCCCCGGAGGGTGTTAAGTGCATTTTCATTTTTCTTTACGGTGTTGTTGCTGTGGATACATCTGTAACGTTACAGGGTATGTAATGGTTTGACTTTCTATCTATCTATCTATCTATCTATCTATCTATCTATCTATCTATCTATCTATCTATCCATCTATCTACCTCTCTCTCTCTCTCTCTCTCTATATGTATATATATATATATATATATATATATATATATATATATATATATATATATATATATATATATATATATACAGTAGGTGCTCAGTATCACAGTGTTTTGAATGATGGCAAGGCACTCTGCTTTTATTTCCTTAAATTTGTATGTATCTCTTAATACATAGACAAGTGTGAAGTATCACGACTGCACTAGACAAGCAGTCATATGGGTATAAGATCCTGAGAACTGACAATACCGTTTGATAGATGTGCCCATATGGCCATATTGTTACTTGATCACTCCAGGAAAATGTCCACTTTTTTTCATCTGACAACACAAGTGAGTGGCGAATTACCTGGACCTGGAATAACGAAAGGCTCCCCCTGGCAAGGCACTTTGCGATTGCCTGTTTCTGCTCTCACCGCCTCACAACCGAAGACGGTGTCATTTCTGTGCCGCCGGCACCTGCCTACCCACCACTACATCCCACCCCCCTCTCCCCTGCTGAGAGGGAGATGGAGAGGTGTTGGGGATGAGGGAGTGAAGAGAGAAGGGGTTCGGGGGATGGTGGCGGTGGTGGAGGGAGGGGGGGTTGATTGCACCATCTCATGCTGTTATCGCACAGCAGGCACACGCGCATCCGTCTTCATCGAGTTGGAGAGCTAGCGGCGGCGGGACAGATCTGTGAATAGACGTGGCCGGGCAGCACGGCGGGGAAAAGCTGAGGGCCACGGAAGCAGTCGCACAGCCGGTACACCCACAACGGTCCCATGATTCTTAAGAGGCATTTATACAGCAGCCAAGAGCAGAGAGGAAAAAAAAGAAAAGAAGGAGTGGGGAAAAAAGAGAAATGGCACAGTGAAGCAGCCAAATGGGCTTTGCTCCCTACCCACCCTCTATGTGTTCTTAAAAAAAGTGGTGCTCCACATCCCTGATGTATTGTTTGGGTGCGAACAGAACGGATTGTCTGGATTATCTTGAGGTCACAAAACCCCAGTATTTTTCCAGACTTTCCACTTGTTCTCCCACATGTAGCTTGCTATAATGTCAGTTATCAAAGTCAACACACTATAGTTTTTTACACTCCTTCAAGCCAATCCCAAGAGGCCTGGAACACTAACTGGATATTTTGCCACCTACTGTGGAAATTGCCAAAATATTAAAGCATAGAGTGGCTCGTAGGACTTGTGCATGAGGTGCACCAGTAACTCAGCAGGTTCTGTGGCATAGCAGGACATTTATTGCTTTGTCACAGTGAGTAAAAAAGTAAATCTTTTTGAGTGTTCCAGTAATTGTAGGTTAACACCCTGAACCAGGGATATTTTATTACAATAAGCTGACCAAGCCCTGGAGGAAGAGTTCATAGAAGACAATAGCAATACATTAATACCACGAAAGCCCATTTTAATTCACAGCCTTCTGTGTGGTTAGACACAAGGCCCATCCTTCAGTGGGTTGTGCTGACTAAGATTTTGTGGGGTTGGGGGGTTTGGGGGAGGGGGGGAGGCAGAATGTCCCTTTAATAAGAAACCCATTTCTTTGTTTTGGGCCTTGGCGGCATTGATGTGATTTGTCCAGTAATCTCGGCTGGCAGCCATCACAGAGCAGAGAGATGATCTGGCCAAGCACTGACACGGACCAAGATTGTCCATCAGAGCCTCTCGGTCTGTTTTGATGATCTGAAGCCTCAGAGGAGAGAAGAGGGTGCACTGCCGTGTGTGTGTGTGTGTGTGTGTGTGTGTGTGTGTGTGTGTGTGTGTGTGAGAGAGAGAGAGAGAGACAGAGAGACAGAGAGAGGGTGTGTGTGTGTGTGTGTGTGTGTATAGGTGTGTGTGTAGGTGTGTGTGTGTGTGAGAGAGACTCTGTGTGTGTGTGTGTGTGTGTGTGTGTGTGTGTGTGTGTGTGTGTGTGTGTGTGTGTGTGTGTGTGAGAGAGAGAGAGAGACAGAGAGAGAGAGTGTGTGTATGTGAGAGAGAGAGACAGAGAGACAGAGAGAGGGTGTGTGTGTGTGTGTGTGTGTGTGCGTGCCTTCTCTCCCTAATCTAATTGCCGGGACTATTGCCGGTCCCCTAGGGGTTAAGGACACAAACTCCCCGCTTTGATTTTCTAATGAAAAGAGGCAAATTCCAGGGAGAGCACCCTTAACCTTTTGAGAGATGGCTAATCAAGCAGCTTTATCGATTGCTTTGTTTACGCACACTGAAGACCGGTTGTCCAGCTTTTAGGGACAACTGGGGTTGTTGGGTCTAATAGAAATGTTATTGTCCTTGCTGACTTTGTCAGAGAAAACAAGCAAGAAGCATAAAAACTGAGCCAACTGTTGTATTCATAATTTTTGATTATGGTATGATCAAAATGATTGTATTAGCTGTAACTACAGAACACACACTATATTGTATATGTATAGTGAACGAAAATAGAGTTAACTTAATGGTGTAACTTTGTCCATAAAATAACCTTGGTCTCCCTGAGGACCTAACCCAAGGTCTCTCAAGTAACGAACATATGTAGACCAATGAATCCAGCAATGCAGGTTTGCAGTTCCAAAACATCTGTCAAATCTGAATCAAATTTGTAACATCAAAGCATGAACATTAACTTTCATATGTCCTTGAACATTGGTTGAAAAGCCCAGTTGCTGTACCAGAATTGAGAAAGACATTGCCACAATCAGTCTCAAAGGGTATGCTCCTCTTAACATTGCAGGATCAATGTCGGATAAAATATAAACTTTAGTCATAAAGTTCTATGGGTCAGGGATAGGCCAGTGAGTTATACATGTCTGCTATTTAGACAAAGCCTACAGCCGAGGTGCAAACTGTTGAGATCTGAATTTGAGATCGAACAAGATCAGGTGTCATTTGTACAAGGCTCTACAAATGTTGAATGAGAGCAGTAAAACAATCTGATTGAATGTACCTTGCCGTTTTGCTGTGGGTGTACTTTTATGCTATAAGATATGAAGTACTGCAGTGATAACAAGCAGAACACTGGGATCATGCTGAAAGTGCTGATCACAAGTGTAGTTTGTCATGGTCTTTTGCCAACCCACTCCTCCCCCCTTCTCCTCCACCCACTTCCCCCTTATTTACAGCATTACAGTAGTTGACGCTTGTGACATTTGTGGTGACGTGCCCACATTGATCCTTGTGCCTTGTCTCGATTATGATGGGGGGGGGGGGCGGCGTTTATGAGTAAAGCCTCTTACAGTTTGGAGACAGTCCAAATGATGTGCACTGATATTCCATTCTCATATGCAAACGTAATGACGGCTAATTCATGCAGCAAATTTGACACACACTAATGAGAGCGAGGACAGCGAGCAAGGGCATTCTGACATTATAAACAAAGGCTAATTTTCCCAAAAGCATAAATGAATAACCGAAGGCTATTAAGAAAAGTTAAAGTTCCCGAGGCCATTGACTGAATTCACTTTAGTTTCCCATATCTCGTATTTATAGGTGCCGTGACATTAAACGTTGCCAGTATGTCCAGGGTTTGCCAGGAAAAATCAGAAAATGTAACAACCAGGAACCAGAGGGTTTTCTTTTTTTTTCATTTTTTCCTGGCATTCACTCTTCTCCTTGAGTTTGATCTTGTTTGATGGGAGTCACCGCGAAGCCCGGCGCTCCACATAGCTCCCAGCAGAAGGGCTCAGCAGCTACTGTAAATATTCAGGATTCTGACTTTGAGCACTGGCCGTCAAATCCCATGCTATCCTCTGCAAACAGAGCAGAAAGAGACAAATCAAATAATATAGAGCTGAAACTATGGGCCTGTTGCCTAAGCCAGGGAGTTATGTAGTAATTTACTCCAGTTTGCAAACATTGTTATTTTTGTGACTTTGGACAGCAGAGGGAACGATCACACAAATTGCCTGTTTTTTTTGTTAGAAATGATTTTGCATTTCTGCATTTTAATTGTCAGCCATTGTTACCCAAGCCAGCTAAATATGCTCTATTAACCTGGTTTGCTGTGAGTGTTCACTAAAGCATGCTGGCTTTCAAAGATTTGGTTGCAGAAATTTTATTAATTTGTTTATTTTTGGTGATAAACCATTACATGATGAAAATTGGTGGGTCAGTTATCACAGTTTCTGTGAACATCTGCATGCATCCAATCACATATAACCAGGTTGTGTGAGAATATCCTAGAAAGCTGTTTACCTGTGGCCCTTGCATTTTTCCAGATTAAAGTGCATCCGAGTCAACAAATGTGTACCCCACTCCCTCTTCTCTCAAAACACACACACACACACACACACACACACACACACACACACACACACACACACACACACACACGCACACATTGCATTTGTACAGTATCCCATAAAAAGAACATGACCTTGAGACAGGTGCTTGTTTCACTCTCTGCAGTTTTCCGTGAGAGTAACTCTCCATCAGTGCTTTTTTGGGGATGGGTGATTTTTCACGTTGCATTTTATCTTTTTCTGAAACAGAAAAAGATAAAATGGGCACTGGATGGGCACTGGAACACAAGCCTCAAAGCTGGCAGCTTCCATGAATCTGGACTGATCTACTGATGGCATTTGATGAAGTACAATCCAAATCCCTATTGTCAGAGAATGGAATCAATTCTACAAACATATCCAGGGAGTAATTAGATACAATCCCATGTTATTATAGCTAGAATCCTCCCACGTCTTAAGGCAAATTTTGATCCTTCTCATTAAATAAGTCATTAGGACCTAAACCAATATCTGCCTCTTTCCCACGCTTTTACTCATCATTCGATGAGAAAGCTTAGCCAATTGCATTCCTGTCTTTTTTACTGTGTACTAGATAAACTCTGACCTTAAATATTGTTTTTAATGCTACAACATGAGATTATTCGCTTTAGCACATTGAGCGGTATACTAGCTTGTAGGAAAGCTACATTGATGGAACTTTGCATAACCTAAGGTCAAGAGTATTCTCAGCGGTATGTCTTATCTCCTCCTGCATTGTAAATAACAGAGCGCAAGCCTAACAGGTCAGACTTACCCACAAGGTTTGATGGCTGCGTGTGAAAAAATAATCTTACCTTAGTAACCTTCTGACATGTTTATCAGAGATTGGCGCAGCGAGAGTGGAGAGCAGTGGTCTGCATGGCATACAGGTCTCGGCTGATAAAGTTAAACATGGGGCTACCAGTGTGTGCCCTCCGTTTGAAAGATTATGGGGGATGTAGTTTTAATCTTGTGGTGCTGCCTCTCAAGGACGTCCGCCGATGCACCTCAAAAGCGCTCTCTCCCTAAAGCTGGCTTTGACGGATGACGCCTCTCTCCCCAAATGATAGGCTATTATTTTACTTTGCAGCGGATAAATGGAATCAGTAGCTGGTAGCTGTCCCCTCGCTGTCTGGCATGAACAGACAGGGAAGAAAAGAAGGAGGGGGGGGGGGGGCAGGAGAGCAGGCTGGGTGGGTGGAAAAAGCTTGTGCTTGTGTCTTGTCATTTCATGATTGTACCTTCCATGTTTGAAAACCACTGTCTTGTTTTTTATTTCTTTAAAAGCTGTACCTATATGTACATATGAGGTATCTTTCAAAGACGTTCAGCTAAAAAAAGTTCCTTTCTTCCTTATTCCTTCCTTTCAAGAAGACAAGTCACTTCTGACTTTTCGATATCTCTTTTGTCATTCACAGACCAGCAGTATTCATGGTCGCCATCCCAGTACTTCGATGAAGACAGCTACTCTCCCCCTCCCAAAAATATGAAGGGTCTATCCGGTGGCCGCCCTCAGCTACAGATCTCGTCAGCGCACACGTGCGGCATCTCCGACTGTGAGCACTCCCTTGACCACCTGCAGCATGGGCCTGCCGAGGCGCGCCAGTCCTACCTTCTCAGCCCCACCGAGAGCTGCCCGATGGACCACCACCGCTGTTCGCCGCGCAGCTCCATCCACTCGGAATGCATGGTGATGCCCGTCTCCATGGGCTCCGACCACGTCTCCAGCAGCACCTTCCCCGGATGCACTACAGCTCGCACCACGAGGGCTCGCGGGACGACTGCTCCACGTCGCACGCCGGTGGGGGTGGGGGTGGCGGTGGCGGTGGTGGTGGTGGAGGCGGAGGCAGCGGTGGGAGCGGAGGCGGCGGAGGCAGCGGCAAGATGAACCGCATCCCAGCCAACCTGCTGGACCAGTTCGAGAAGCAGCTGCCCATCCACCGCGACGGCTTCCACACGCTCCAGTACCAGCGCACGTCCACCACGGCCACCAGCGAGCAGCGCAACGAGAGCCCCGGCCGGATCCGCCACCTGGTGCACTCTGTGCAGAAGCTCTTCACCAAGTCCCACTCGCTGGAGGGCTCGTCCAAGATGAACGGCACCAAAGGTGACTCGCGCTCGGATGGCGGCGGCAGTGGGCACGGGCATCACCACCACGGGCACCACCACCACGGCCATGGCCACCACAAACACAGCAAGCGGAGCAAGAGCAAGGAGCGCAAGCCCGACTCCAAGCACCGCTCGGGCATGGCCGGCTGGTGGAGCTCCGACGACAACCTGGACAGCGACAGCACGTATCGGACGCCCAGCGTCATGAGCCGCCACCACGTGGACCACATCAGCCACTGCTACCCGGAGTCGATGCAGAGTCACTTTGGTGACCTCTCGCTCAAGACCTCCAAGAGCAACAACGACGTCAAGTGCTCGGCCTGCGAGAGCATGGCCATGGCACCCGAGGGCAAGTTCATGAAGAGGAGCTCCTGGTCCACGCTCACCGTCAGCCAGGCCAAGGAGGCCTACAGGAAGTCCTCCCTGAACCTGGAGAAACCTGTCATGCCTCAGGACCTGAAGCCCTCCTTGAGGTCTTGCCATTACCTGCAGGTGAGTGCTTTGAGGCTGTAGACTGTTTGAAGAGAGTTTGATTATTAGCCTCAAATCTGTTCCCACAGAGTGTGTTTGTACATTCCCAATGATGCCGAATGTAGTGGAAGTAGTTATTAGTAGAATTAAATGAAACGTTTAAGCATATGTTTCTGCTTTTTCTGATGAAAGGGTCTATAGTGTTTTTGATTGGCTCTTGTGGTCCTTTTGACCATGGGTTATGAATGGCTGCACTGATACTTGTTCTTGGCCTGGAGGTATGTAGAGCGCACTCACTCAGGTCGGCTCCTTCAGTACATTGTGAAGAATAAAGACAAGGGATAATGAATGCGGCTCAGGTAGAACAGAGGATTGAAGGAATCATTTGACCTCAATTGACCACAACAGTCAGCTCAGTCGATATTTTATTATACCACATATTTTCAACAAAGGTATTCCTTACTATTTATAGAGTATAACAATTTATATCCTCTGGTGTCATTTGGGCAGTTTATGTTAAGGGAGGGTTCCAACTGTAACTGTAAGGGCTGAAATGCAATCTGTAAATCTGAAAGAGGAGAAAAAATTACTGGTGCACCAGTGGCCACCCATAGGCACTGTGCTAATGTTTAGAAATATTGCAAACAATGGGGTATATTGACTTGCATTGATTGGCCAGGGAGAGCTTGTGGTTTTACAGTCGGTTGGCATTTCATTATCTCGACCATATCTGACATCAGCAGCGAGTTCACATCAGGAGCACTGAAGCTCCTGTGAGTGGTGTGTACTAATGGTTCCATATTATTTCTACGTCTGTGCGTAATGGGATAAATTACAGCATTGACTTCCCAAATGGCACTCATTAATGACTCGCTCATTGTCGCTTACCTGTCTCTGGTCGAGGCTCTCCATTATGTTTTCCCTGCTATCGCATCTGTGCGAGTACGCTGTCATGTGAGAATATACTTAGCTCTTATCAAGGTGTTTTATTGTGTCAAACCCGGAGAGTAGCGCAGGATTAAATGCATTGGGATCAATCCAAACTAAATCATTATTGTGCACTCGGATACCTCGGGTAATCGTTTTAGCCGTGTGCAGGATTGTGGAGGCTTTAAGGCGCCAACACAGGTGCATGGGTGCACCGGAGCGTTACCAGAATCACCGGTGGCAACCCAGAGCTCTTTTTTGTTAAAACAGACCTGAATTGCATAGTTCTGATGCTGTGTATGGTCTATAAATGGAGTTGAATTGATAGACCATACATCCTGGTGTCAGTGTCTAATGACTAATACGACCATGTTTGTCTGCCTAATGGGATGCTGAGAGTGAGCTTTATCTGGCACTGTTGTTCTTCTTAAACAGATTGTTCTGTGGTAATTACCTGATTATCTCTCATGAGGCGCTCAGTTTGCTCCATATTAGTTAATCAGATTGGGCCAAATGCCTCAATGTCAGTTAATGTGAGCATGGCCTGAGGTCTTGTCTATATCTATATAATGTTTGTTTGTATTTGTTATGAGGATGGACTGTTGTTTTTTCTCCGCAAATAAACCTGAAAGCAAATTGCTCTCATTTTATGGAGTCAGTGCACAGAAAAAAAGGCACAGTATTTTATCTTAAAGTTACCCTAGAAAAGAGCACTGACCAACCATGTTTCTCAGTTGGGGCCCTAACAGCATTTTTTTTTCAGGGGGGTTGACAAACACTGGACTCCAAAAATAGCACTGCAGTATATCACCAGGCTATATTTGGATCCCATTATCAATGCAGCCTCGGTGACGCAGGGTCCTCAGGGAGTTTATGTTCTCTCTCTGATGTAAGGCACCCGAAAGGTCTTTGGATTCACATTGGGCCAAAATGAAAGGAAATAAAGGTGCTATTTTGGTCTTGCTTTCATCAACAAGGGCAGTCAAGCAGGTAGATTGAATTGTTATTCAAGGATGGGGCATTTAGAAAGGGTGACTTCCTCCGAGCTTGTTGCTACGTGTCTGTCTTCCCTTTTATATATTTAGTTAGTTATTTACACATATTTCCATTCCACCTCTACCCTTTATGCAAAGTAACCTGACTTGTTTTCACAATCCAAGCAACTTGAGGCACAAGTCACCTTGCTGATGACAGCTCTGGATTGCACCTGAAACCCTGGAGAGTGAAGCCACCTGTGCCTGCCTCTGCCACCTTTGCCTCTAACCACCCACCCACCACCCCCCTGCCCCATCACTTTACCAGGCACAAGTAGCTCTAAGCGAGGCCACACTGATTTCGTTTTTTATCTTTACTAGGTGACCCAGCTGTGAGAGATGAGCCTGAATAAGGGGGAAACAAAAAACACACACATGAACTCACACACGGGTGCATGCACACACACACACACACACACACACACACACACACACACACACACACACACACACACACACACCATTGCAGCCTGGGTTTAAAAGCAGAACTGCTGACGGTTTTGCCTATCACTGGAGATGATGCTGCATTGTTTGCAGTGCGCTTCCGCAAATTAGTCCCCAATTACGCCTCCACCTGAACACCCAGCCCCTCCTGCAGCCCTCTCCCTTCCTGTAGAATAGGAGGCTTAATTCAGATGCGGGAGGTGGCGGTGGCGGTGGCGGTGGCAGCGGTGGTGGCGCAATAAAGTGTTAAATTAAGTGAGAAAGAGGGCGAGTGAGCTGGTGCCAACAGCCTGGCTCATCACCACCTGCCACCTCGTGTACACACTCAAATCGGCTCCCCTCTGCCCACTGGCCCCCTCCCACCTCTCTTTCTTTCTCTCTCTCTCCCTCTCTCCCCCACCCTCTTTTTTGCTTTCTCTCTCTCTCTCTCTCTCTTTCTCTGTCTTTCTCTCTTCTTTCTCCTCCCTCTCTCTCCCTCGCTCTCTCCTCCACCCGCTTTCTGGGTTTCTCTCTCTCTCTGTGTCTCTGTCTTTGTCTCTCTCTCTCTTCTTTATCTCTGTCGCTCTGTCGTTCTCCTCTCTCTCTCATGCCCACCCTGTACTCTGTCTACATCAACATTAATGTCTTTGTCTCCCTCTCGATCTCACTCTCTTTGCTCTCTCTCTTTCTCTGTCTCTCACACACACAGACACAGACACACACACACACACACACACACGCACACACACACACACACACACACACACACACCCTCCATGTCTCATTGTCCATTCTGTCAGGGGCCCTGTGTATATGGAGGTGTCCATCACCCTCCTTCTCACTCTATGTCTCTGTCTGTCTGTTCCTCATCTCTGTATCCCTTTGTCCCTCTTACCGCTCCTGTCTCTCCCTGTCATCTCATTCTTATTTGCTCCCTGCTGCTTCAGCTCCATGGCTGTTGAGGCCCTCCGCTCGCATGTTCCCATCAGCAGGGCGACACCTTCCCATCACTCTCTGGAATACTGATTTCCCGCCCGAAAAATCTTCATTCTTTACACTGCCACTTGCTATACGGTCCACTAATGCAGTTTTATCCACAGGAAGCCTTTAGAAGTGCGCCATTATACAGCTGTGGAACAGTTTTGTTTTGATATACAAAGATACAATACACCCCTTTCTATGTGGCCTTTGTGTAATATATACCAAAGTATATTATTTTATTATAGTCTGATATAGCATGCATAGTGAGGCAGTTTATGTTAATTCTCTGCTAAATTATTTTATTGCACATGAATTATGTTTGTTTTTATTGTTCTGTTTGTGTAGCCTACATCTAAATCTTAAAGTGTTGACAAATGAAATTAAAATAGTCTTTTGTCAAGCAGACTTTGATTACAGAATTCATTTTCACAATCAGAGCATAATCAAAATAAGACAGAGCCTCCCAACAGCTCTGTAATAAAAAGAGAACCATAGCAAGTTGACGACAACGATCTATCTGTCCATCTCCTGGAGACCAGTTTGCACTATAAGAAGTGGCTGTGTAGTGTCACTGTCAACCAGGGTAAGAGGGACATATTTAGTCAAACAGTGTGTCTGTCTTGCTCTTTAAGATGGCAACCATCAAAATGCTAAAAGCATTTGCCATACGAATCCTATTTTGAACTTTATCAGACTGGGTCTTACTCTCTTAATCTTTGATAGTTTTCCTAATAGGGCATTGTAGCAGAATTTAATTTAAGCAATTTATGGCCCAATTAATAAAGCAATTAATGAACGGTACAGAGGGGAAGAGGAGAGGCGTGAGGCGTTGAAGAGAAGCCCGTATGACGTAAGCGGAGCCAAACTGCAGCTCAGGCAGAAAGCAGAGGGCTTTTCCCAGGGCGAGGCTTGACAGTGAGTCAATAAAGCGCGGCTTCCTGTTGTGCTGGATACAGAGAGCTGCATGCTTGCTCTTTCCTCCTCCCCCGTGTGTGCATGTGTGTTTGTGTGTGTGGACGCAAGCAATTGTGCTTGCATGATTGTGCTTGTGTGTGTGTGTGTGCGTGTGCGGGTGTGCATGCGAGTGCACTTGCAAGTGTGTGTGTGTGTGTGTGTGTGTGTGTGTGCGTGTGTGTGTGTGTGTGTGTGTGTGTGTGTGTGTGTGTGTGTTCCTTCTGTGATGCATGAAAACATGGTGGGCATAGCCTTATGCAAAGACTGCTTCCTGCATAAATAGACACGAGAGAAAGAGAAGGAGAGAGAGAGACAGACAGAGAGAGAGAGAGAAAGGGCGAGAGAAAGAGTAAGATAGATTCAGCTAGAGATATAGAGAGAGAGAGAAGGAGTGACGAGTGACAGTTTTGCCCAGGCATTAGTGCCTCTGGAGACATCAAAGGCCATCAAAGGCCATCTAAAACCCTCGCGGAGGTCCCAGTGTGTCTTGGCACGTGGGGAGTGAGTCAGAGCCAGACCCAGCCTCCAATCCGAGGGCAAGACTGTGAGGAGCAGGCAGAGGGGTGTAGGGGATGGAGGGTCCCAACCCCTCTCCCACCCAGCGAGGAGTCACTGACATCCTTATGTAAGAGCTGGTGCTATTGCCTTCTGCCTCAGTCATGGAAGAGCAGCACAGCTTGTTGTCAGCTTTTTACTGGTGTTATCACTGCAAGATTGCCTTGGCAGAATCACTTAACTGAAAGAAGGGTGAACATGCATGAATTCTCTCTTAGTCACACACAAACAGCTACCCATAAATATATTCTTTGCATGACATTACATTACATTTAGTCGACACTCTTTTCCAGATTGACTTACAGTGAATTGGGCAGAGGAGCAATGGAGCAATGCAGGGTTAGGTGTCTTCCTCAATAGCACCTCAGCCATGGATGAGAGAGCGAGAGAACACTGTTTTTTTCACTCCCCCACCCACATCTTTCCCAATGGTAGAGGAATTGAACCTGTGACCAAACTCTTTAAACATTAGTCCACAGCTGCCCCCCGTTCTCTATTCGTCTTCACAAGTGCACACTCATCTTTGAGTGTTTAGGAAATTGCTTGTGGTTTTGGACGGTGACTGCGGTGCTGTACTGGGAGACTTTAAAGTGGAGGCTTCATTTTTAGTTGCATGTCGCTTAGCTGATATCAGAGTGGACAGCCTCATGCCTCACACGGTGACTAAAAGATGAATGTGTTCAGATGGGAAACCATTTTTCCCCAAAGAGGTGGGCAAGGAGAGTGGGCACAACCCTCCATCACCCCCACTCCAATCTCTCTACTTCATCAGAAATTTTCAAATTAAAACAAATCTCATCACAGCTTGCGCCTGTCCTCTGGCAATTTTTCCTTAATTAAACGTCTAAAAATATCAAACTCCTCGAAGACTTAATTAACCCAAAGACTCCAGTGTTTACACAGCACATGCTTGTATTTTGTGTTTGTTTACGTGGGGGAGCTTTCATCCGAATGTGTGTACTCTAGGCCTATGTGTGGGCGCGCATGTTCACCGAGAGATGTATGTGGAAAGCCGATGGTTATAGCACTTGATGTTGACATTACTTGAAGCACTGTGAAGGGAGCTTGCAAAACCTGTGGGAACAGGCAACATGCTACATCGTCAGGTTTGCATCCAGTTCTTTGCACATGTGGGCCATGTGGAACTACTGACCCGTTGCGTTATCATAACTGCTGAACAAGAAGTTGCATGTGAGCAGTTACTCAGGCTGCTTGACGCTAATGTGTGTGAATAATAGCAGCTCGAATGCCCTTGGCCACTGCTAAATGAGAATGATAGCCATAAGGCAATAAGCGTTCACGTCTGTCGAAACTCTTCCCACGACTATCTGGGACTCTTTTGTAATTGACAGAATAGAATTTTGCTCTTTATGAGTAAGCATCTGTGTGAATGCTTATGGGCTTTTAAATGTCAAGTTGTTATTTTTTGGAGGCTGGAGTTGCTTGTTAATACCGCATTTGACTCCACTTACTGTTAAAACCAAATGAGATTTTGCACACAGCCGTTTCTTCGAGTAGCACGCACATTTTTAATGGTGGTCTGTGTTGTCACACTCCTGTTGGAGCGCGACAAATCAGCGTAATCTCTCTGAACTTTTTCTCATTTTTCCTCTCTCTCTCCACCCTGTTGACCTGTGTCTTTGGTAATAAGTCACTGCAGGGCAGCTGCCAAACCCCTGTCATCAGCTTTTATAATAACGATCATTAGTGGAGTCAAAAGCTCGCCTGACGCTAACAGAACCGCAGCGGAGCCCTCCCTCTTGGGAGAGGATGAAAAACTGTGCAATGGAGGCGTTATTATCACCAGAGGCTGTTAGACCTATTAGGAATCCACGTTGTTGACGTAGAATTTGACTGAGGGGAAGGTCTCAGTGTCACAGTAAGTGACATAATAAAGTAACGAGGATAATTTTTTTTTTGAGGATGCCATTGAAGATGAGATGATGGTACATTTGGCTGATCACGCGAGGCGTCGCTGCTAATGAAAAGCACATGTCAGTTGTCGGTTATCACGATGAGCCGCGTGGAGCAGACATGGCCTGTCATGTGACGGATGAATATGGTAAGAGTGGAGAGATGGGCCTAACCAATTTAGCTAAATGAGAGGGGAGGAAGAGCATTTGTCATGGACTTACATGTCAAGGGATACTTAGCATGTGTATAGCCTACAAATAAGCAACTTAAACACACCCCTTTCAACGTGAAGGTGAACTTTATTATCCTGCCTGGGGAAATTCCTGTGGATAAAAGCGCACGTCTCACAAAAAATAGAGTGTTTTAAAACAGGTGACAGAACAGACAGTAGATATACCACATTAGTACACATACTGCATTCACGCACTGCAGCTGCACTGTACTCACATAGTTGCTCTCTCTCTCTCTCTATCTCTCTCTCTGTCTCACACACACACACACATATACATGCCCTCTTTCTCTTTCTCACTCTTACTGTCCTCTCTTTCTCACACATAGACCATACCTGAGGGACATAGTCAGTCACACACAGACACACACACAGACACACACACACGACACACGCACACTGCCCATAGCTGAGGGATATACACAGCCACACGCACATACCCCCCCCCACACACACACACGCACACACACATTCACACACACACACTGTCTCGCCCTGGTACAAAATGTTTAGTGCGCCTGAGGGCAAATTGGAACCCTAGGGTCTGGCATGCATGCAGGTTGGCATCTCAGCTACAGTCTGGTGTGGTGGTGAGTGTGTGTCTGTAGGAGAGTCTCAATGTGTGTGTGTGTGTGTGTGTGTGTGTGTGTGTGTGTGCACGAGTGTGTGCGTGTGTGTGTGTATGTGTGTGAGAGAGAGAGAGATAAGACAAAAAGTGTGTGTGTGTGTGTGTGTGTGTATGTCTGTGTTTGTGTGTGTGTGAGAGTGAGAGATAGAAAGAAGGAGAAAGTCTGACTGTGTGTGTGTGTGTGTGTGCCCGTATGTGCCCGTGTGTGCCTGTGTGTGTGTGAAAAAGATAGACGGAGAAAGTCTAAATGTGTGTGTGTTTGTGTGTATGTGTGTGTATGTCTCTGTGTTTGTGTGTGTATGTGTGTGTGTAAAAGCCCGCTCTGAGCCTGACTCAGCCCCTGCTGTAGCTGCCATAATTGAATTCTGTTGTTCACCTCAAGTGAAGATGTGCTTGTATAATGCCAAAAAACGACCCCGACTTTCCGTACGGGAGTCAGTCAGTAGTGCAGCAGTGCTGAGAGGGACTCCATGGTCTCTGTCCTCTAAGTACTGAGACAATTTACCTCCCTATGACCCAGGAGAGCAGCGCTCCCGCACACATAGATTTGTCAGCAAAGAGGTCAACAAGGTCCACTTTAACATGTTCCTCTCTGTGGCTGTGTTGCGGTGCTGTGGTGACAGAATGAGTAACTCTCCTGTCCAAGTCCCTAAAGTGTTTTTCATGAGCTCTTTGTGCTAAATGGAGCACCTGTTCGTATAAAAAAAAAAGTTCCAGAGGAGCTTTTTTTTCATAGTTGTAAAATGAGTAGGTTTTAGAAAGAAGTGTTTGTTGGGGATTCATCAGCACAGCTATTCCATATATTTCTCTGTTGGGGAGAGCAAGACATTATTTGATATGGGGATCATTTACAGATGCTTTACTGTAGGGAAGATATTTAAACTCTAAATCTACCTGTCTATCTGTCTGTTTGTCTATCTGTCTGTCTGTCTATAAATATACTCTATTTATATATATATATATACACATACACACACACACACACACACACATACACACAGCATATTATGAATACACATACTGCACACTACAAAGACTACTTGACCACTGAGATGACTTGACACTGAGCAGGCAGTGTTCCTTCATCCTACACAGAAGTGTGTTTTCTTCCTGTGTGTGAAAAGAGCACTCTGTGTGGGGATGGGTTCTGAATGGACCCATTTTGTGTCCCTGCGTGAGAGCCCTCTCATCTGAGTTCTACAGCCCCATCCGAAACCGTGTGGGCCTCTCCATCTCCGAATGGCCCCTTTCAAAATGAAAAAAGCTGTCCAGAGAGAGAGAGAGTCCAGGAGAAAAACAGGCATAGTCATAAAATCCCATTTTTCAAGTTGCTCTCCCTGGCGGTAGTTGCGTTAAAACACCAGCTTTTTAAAAAGTAATTCTGTTAATAAACGAGTATAGTCTTCAGCTACAACCATTTTAAAATTGCATTTACTTTTAAAAACAAATCAACAATTAATCTTATGAATTTTTTTTTTCATTTTCTGCATTTTGTAATAATGCCCGTTTTCCAGTGGACTCCTTATTTAGTTTCATGGTCATATAGAGGAAAAAAAGAGCTGACATAACATAATGTTGTTTTTTGTAATTGACCACACTGTATCTGGTGATGTTGGTCATAAAATGCTTGAAATGACTCCGACGAAGCTGTACAAGTGTTAAATAGATAGGATAGATTTCGTCGAACAGTGTATGCATGTTATTGAACAGCCCTATTCAAGGTGTGGAGATGTAACAAAATGTACATTGCTTCCTTGATGACTGACTGAGGTGGTTCTTGTATTCAAGTAGTTGCTTTAGAACAAGGTTGGAGATGTCTTTAATGATGAATGTGACTGAAGGGTCAAAAAAATCTCAAATGGGAGCTGATACATTTGGGTGTGCAGCATGTTGGTGTTGTCAGAAGCAGAGTGATACCATTTTTTTTCCTCAGCCATGGGAATTCCCCCTGCTCTTGATTCAGGTTGCTCATCGCCAAGTTGTCCATCACCTCCCAGGTTGCCCATCACCATCCCAAGGTGACAGGGACTTAGAGGAGTGATATCGTTCTTTCCTCAGCCATGAGGGTTCCCCCTGCTAACAGTAACTTAAAAGAGGTTTTTGTGGGCCCCTTCCCAGGTGCCTCAGGATGAGTGGAGCGGTTACCCCGGCAGCAACAAGGACGAGGAGATCCCGTGCAGGCGGATGCGGAGCAGCAGCTACGTTAAGGCCATGGGAGACGAGGAGAGCGGCGAGTCGGACTCCAGCCCCAAGAGCTCGCCGCAGAAGAGCGCCCGCTCCGACGCCCTGGTCAAGTCCGTCCTGCAGAGGCAGCTCTCCGACTCCCAGAGGTAAGGCCAGTCCCACGCCCCCGCTATCCCCGCTATCATGCACTTTTTCCCCCTCCCTTTTTTCCCCTCCATGCCCACTCCACTCACATCTGTCTGGGTGTCCTGTTCCCCCATCACCCCACGAATATGTATGTGAACCTATATCCACTTCTGGTTTATGTTTTGTTGTTGTTTCAGGTCTGTCTTGAAACTGAAAGCAATGTAGTAAAGGAGGTGGTTAGTGCTGTTAGGGAGCAGATGTTGTGGGCCATTTACCACTCATGGTTGTGTATGCACAACTCACATCTACATTGATTCAGGCTGTTCAAATATAGTTACAAAAACTAGCAACAAACAAAATTAAACAAACATCAATAAAAAAATTAAAACTGCCTTTTTAAGTGACCTTGTGTCTTCACGTTTTTATGGCTGTTGATGGCCACTTAATGTTTCAAGAAATGTCTCTTTTCACAAAAAGTTTTATCTGGGAAACTTACTTAGACACATGCATCTCCTTGTATGTATAAAGGTAGTCTGCTTACTCTGTGTTCATCTACACCTCGGTTAGCTTACGTCCTTTTTGTAAGTCGCTTTGGATAAAAGCATCTGCTAAGTAATGTAATGTAGTGTAATGAGTTCAGTTCACCTGTTAGGTTAGCGTAAGCTGACCTGTGACCAAAACACGTAAAATATTTACAGTACAAATTGGGCAAGAATATGTTTTGATTTTGGAAACCAATGTATGTGCATGGGTGCATCAACCAGCTGGCGTGGATTAGACAGGTGGCACAGATTGGTGAGTGACCAGGAACACTTCCACCAAGCAAGTGTGTGTCTGTCTACAGCCCTCTGCTGAGTTCTTCATTCTCATGTGACTGGTTGCACCTCACCGTTGCCAGCATGTCCCCAACACATAAAAGGTTTTAAAGAACCTTGTCAACATTACTCCTCTACCCAGCTATACAGTTGATCACCCTGTGAAAGTGTTGACCCGTGTAAACCAATAGGTCCATTATTTCAAAGACTGAGCTCTGATCAGGTATTAAAATGATTAGATTACTGTTTAAGCTCTAAATACATTTGCCCAAGAAAGAAAAGGCGAGAGTGGTGTGTCTAGGAAAAAAGTGAGGAGAAAGATATTGGTAAGTGTCTGCCCAATGTCTGATAGAGACGTTTTTGCCATGGAAGTCCTTCGGTTTTTAAAGCAAAGTGAACAGCGCGGCTGTTGAGAGACTACCAGTAGAGCATTCCTGCAGAATACCCACTAGGACAAAAATCCAAAACTAAAAGAAAGACATAATAGAACATATATTAAATATATATATTTGCATATCTCTGTAGACACCCGTCTTTGGCCAAACACAATTTTATGTATGTCCTCTAACAGTGACAAGGACAATGCTGACATATCTGGAACATTCTAACATATTCATATAATGGAGTTACAAAAAGACCCTGGAGTCTTCCTGTTTTTTTTTTCTTGGTGCCACAAGCTTAATTGCATTTCTTCCACAATGGAAATGTATATACTTACCTTTGGATAATGGTATAATGTTATCAGATTACGAATCCATTAGTGGGATAACATGGTTGAGATTTGACAATACAGGACTGAGAGTGCATTTGGTTTACATCACTCCAGTCATTTCCTGCTTATGTATTCTCTGTGCACCATTGACGTTGTGTAGGTCTGTCTATCCCTGTAGTGAACATTAATTATCATAGGAAGGTCAAAAAGGACGTTTCTGGCACATTTTCTTTTTTTTTTGTCTAATAAACTTGATAGCAGATTATTTATTCACCGAAAATTCAGTGCATAAATTGGGCTTCATCAGTGTAGCAGCAGCAGCATCCTCTTTGGGACCGTAAGAGTCTTGAGCGCATCAACTGGGACATGATGCGGCCAGAATAGCAAACAGCTCCATCACCCCAGCAACGGTAATGGTGTGACATCAGAATAAACGCACAAGACGAATATTGAAATGAATTCCTGCACCAATAGAGGCAAATTCAATCACAGGACAACAATAAAAGCACGACAATGACAATGACATTGACGTTCATTTTTTTTTTAGTACACCACTGCGTCGAAATGCACATAACTGCAACTGAGAAGACAGGGGCTTTATATCCATGGAAGAAAAATGGCTGCGTTTTGGCTTCCATTGAAAGCCCAGTGACTACACTCTCATAAATGTCACAGCAAGGAACGTGTTAAGTATCCTGTCTGTGTTCGGACTTTTCATGATTGGATCCTCGGTTATTAAACAAGTTACTCGAACAGAAGCTGATGAATGAACGGGTGCCAGGCAGGAAATGAAAGGGCCCTAATATTGGCTACCCTGTGCCCTTTTGCACTTAGGTATTCAAAGAGTGGTCTTATGATTGCTTTTGTGTGTGCAGACGCATCCACTGTCTTTACTTTGTGATCCACTTTTTCTTTTTGTGACCTTATGTCCCCGACATTAGCGATTGTCATTTCCCTTTTCTAGCTCTTGTTGCTGGGCAACGGTAGACACTAGCGCCAACTCTAATATTGTTGTCATGATCCTTTGAAAAATGCAGAACTTTGCCTGTGCCAGTTTTTTTTTTTTACAATACTCCATATCTACAAAGCAACATTTACTGTGCACCAGCTCTAGTCATCAGGGATTTGCTGTATTTGATGTCTAATTAAAAGATGTTCTGCCCATTTCTTTCACCTTCATCCTAATTGCTGCTACTGCTGTGTATACGTGTGTGTGTGTGTGTGTGTGTGTGTGTGTGTGTGTGTGTGTGTGTGTGTGTGTGTGTGTGTGTGTGTGTGTGTGTTCCTTTCCACTGTGATATTTCTTATATGAATCTCAACAGATTTTTACTCAGTTGTGGGTTTTGAAAGCCTTTTTATGGAACATATAACAAATTTGTGAAATGGCCAACCCATCAGATGTGATCACGATGTCAGCATTTGAGGGATAAGCTCAACTAAAGACACCATAAGAAATGGTAGCTGTTGGTTCTTCTGTTTCTGACACAACATAAAGTGTCTGGTGTCTGCCACGCAATACTTCACAAATGTGCTTCGATTTCATTATGAATGGCTGCTTAACCGCAAAAACGTTTTTCTCTGGAGAAGCTTTGGATTTGGCCCATGTCAAATCTATTTGTGTGTGTGTGTGTGTGTGTGTGTGTGTGTGTGTGTGTGTGTGTGTGTGTGTGTGTGTGTGTTGTGTGAATTGGTCTTCACTCATACTATGCAGTACATAGTACAGAGTCCTACTGTTTTTTTTCCTAGGCATATAGGTTCGGTATATTCAGGTAGACAGTGGAGTGTGATATTAATAATATTAGTCAAGCCTACCTAGCCCTACATTTTATGAGGCAGATAATATTATCTTTAATTAAAGTTTCAACCTCACAATCTGCACTGTCTTAGCTCTTCCAATACTGTCCTCTTCCGTGATAGTAAAACCGCAAAAAAGTCGCCTGAGAGGAAATTTACAACTGCGTACCACAGTTGCCAACCACCCTCTGAGCTAATTCTTCTGTCTTACCTAGACTCTAAATGACAGCACATTCCCCACTGTATTTTGTAAAATACTAACATACCTTTGGTAGATTTAGTAGATTTTGACGGAGGTGTGCTGATAAGAGCAAAACAACTAGCGAGACAACCCAGTTGTCAGTTCTGCATGTCTGTGCTAAGCATGGCTGGAGACCCAGTTCGCCTGCTTGTGCTGGCTGCTGCTGAGCTGCCGTCTGGACCCTGCCCGCTGGCTGCATGTGGCTGAGCCGGGCTGCCCGCTGGTTCTGCACGGTGGGGAGGGAGGGAGAGCCAGGCTCATTAGGATTCGCTGGACTCCAGCGGTGTCGTCCCAGACGGGCCTCATCGTCAGGGCCAGCGCCAGGATGGACCCAGCACAGAGCCTGCCTGCCTGTCTGTCTGTCTGCCAGCACGCTGCTGTCAAGATGACCCCGTCCAACGTGCACCACTGCCAACATCAAAATTACCTTTTTCATCATTTTGGGTGGTTTTTAATTGTTGAATGATGTTGTGTTTCATAGATTTGAGCAACTTGCTTCTTCATGTGTACACACAGCTCTGTCGAGTAGTATTTAGTCATAGGCTCACAGACACATGTCCTGGGATATATTCTAACTTGCTTTGTATAAGGAAACGGAAAAAAAAGAGAACTTGCCTCAGAGGCAGTAGGAAGCTCATTTGAAAAAGGCTCTCCTTTGATTTGATTAGCTCACATTTCGGAGCTAATATTAAAGGCAGAGTCTCAAGAGAGTGGACAGATAGGACTGAGAGTGAGGCGGAGGGGAGTCTGGAGACTGTCGAGCACACTCTTGTTTGAATTAAATCTCTGGATATGAGAGCAGGGCTGCAAAATGATAATTGGCTCGAATCGTAAATGGGAAGACATCCAGCACCACATGACACCAGAGGCAATATTATGACGGTCCCTGCTGTTCGTTTGCCTATAGTTTAAGTGGAGCATCTTATTCTACCTGATGGCATTGTTAGAAGAAATTTATGTGAGTGCAAATTGGTATGACTGTGAACTAATCACTGGGATTTCATTAATTGCTCGATAGAAATCGAGGATTGTGGCAAGAGTTTATCTCCCTCACCCCCTTTTCTTTTGGATTTGAACGCATCAAAACTAATTTATTCTCAACCTTGCTGAAATCACAGTGTTTCATCAAGCTTAAAAAACATTAATCTTCTGTTATAATTTGTATAAGCGGCACTGTGTAAATATTTTGCTGTCAGTGCAGAATTCATGCGCAACGGAACTTAAAAACAGCCTTAAAAATGTCTGCACATTTTGCACCAAAGTAAACAGATATGGCTAGCTAAATCCTCTGCCTCTCTCCATGCATCAGTGGAGCATCTGTCATAGTGAAGGCGGTGTGATGTCAGAATAGTAGGTAAATTGGACTTTTTGCCACACAATACTAACTGCTTTTTATAGATTCCTCAGGGAAATTATTTCCAGCAATGAATACGACCAGTGGAGTGGTACATCTCTATCGAGGATAGTGTAACAAAAGGGCCCCTCACAGCGTGTCCACCAAACAAGTGCTGTCTTCACTGAAGAAGCGGCTATCGATCAGTATGGATTCCTGCGCTCAGCCTTTGGTCTGAGCCCATTGATGGAGCCACAGGATCCTAAACTAAGCATTCTAATAGTCGCACTCCTCGGCGATCCTTTTGTGGCACGCAGGAAGGATTCCTGAGATGCTGTTTACACCCTCCTGCTCCTTCCTCACTGGCACTGCAGGGATCCATCATCCTCTGGGTTTCCCACAGACACCACCCCTGCATTAGCCATAACTGCATAATCAATGTTCTTGGCTTAGTTATGCTGTTGATCATGTACTGGATGGCACTTCGCCTCAGAACACTGTGAGGGGGGGGGGATACTTTAAACGTTTTGTTAGATATCGAGTGAGTTATTGGAGGCATACAGCGACTTGCTAACTAGTGTCAGTCTGGAATTAAATTGTTCCCAGATAGTGACAAGCCCTGAAGAGAAAGTCCCTTCCCTCGACATTTTGCTCACCCACGTATCAAGCCACATCAATGGAGACATGTCGACAGTAATAAGTCGACGTGTTCATCCACCATGAACCTGAAGCCCGGTCTCAGCATTACACATCACAGCTGACTGACGCCTGACATTGAGCCCTGCATTGTGTCGTTCCACACGAAGCCAGTTTGTGTGAGATTGGTCTGAAGCTCGAAAGAGGGCTTGTATGTTGGCTGCCGTCTGTTTCCTTACTTTCTCTCTTTTCCTTTTCACTCCCTCTTGTTTTTTAACACTCCCCCCCCCCACCTCGATTTCGTTGGCCCTGGGGAAAAACTCGACAAGTGTGAATTTGACAGCTCAGGTTTTAGGAGCTAATGGCGTAAAGGTGGAAATAACCTTCGGTGGGGCTGTCAGCTGACGCACTGCTTGACAGGGTCGCTCATTGTTCACACCAATAAAGAACACATCACATGCGGTAGGCCCTCATGTGCCCACAGCTCTCCACCCACCTTCCCCAGCGCAGCACACCGCCCCATCCACCCACACACCCCTCCAAACCCTGCTCCTATGAGACAAGATTGACATCTGTAAAAAAAATTCAATTAATTATGGCTTTTTGTCTACACAAGGGGTGGGAGAGCTCTGCCATGCCTCGTTTGTTCTTAAGACTGATGAATGCAGTTAGTGTTGGATTGTTTGAGGTGATTAAGATGATTTGCTAGATTTGTTAAGTAATGGTTTTTACCAAGAAACAGGTGGTCAAAAAATATTATAACAGCACAGTGCCTGATCGCACTGCTAATAATTGAGTAGCAGTGTGCACTCTGTGTCTTTCATTTTCTCTTTTAATCTTCTCCTCCGTCTCCTGAGAATGATGTCTGTCTTTCAGGGTGAATCAGACAGGGTGGTGGTGGTGGTGGTGGTTTCCAAAACTAATCTCATCAATCCAAGTTATTTTTGGGTGGACTTAAAAATAGCTTGATTTGTGATCTGTGATTATTCCCACATGGAGCTGTCACAATTAATCACAATTAGCTTGCGTGAAGCGCTCATTAATTGCTAATGTGACATAAGGCAGTTACTCACCATAATCACATGCTTTGTGTGTGCCTCAGATCCAAGGTTAAAAAATGCATTTGGGTGGCAGCGACATGTTGCGGGAATGTCTGACGGAGGCTGTGCTATTATTCAGTTCGTGATTACTTCTCCATAATGAGTTGAAAGGTGTCACGAAATGTGTGCAGTCTTGTCATGCACATTGTCTGCGCAAATCTGAACTTAAGTAACTACAGTATACTATTTTATTTAACAAGGTTGTGTGTCCCTGCTTTAAACATGGGATGCATGTTTTTGGAAAAGAGTGGGGGGGGGGGGGACATTTTAAATGGACACCTGTGCTCCTCTTGTTGAAGTGGCCATGTAATATACTCTTTACACCTTTATCTTGGGTTTCATTCTCCATGGGTGATAAAATATGCTAGTCTAACAGCTGTGTGTCTTTAGATAAATGCTGAAAGTCTGCTTCTACCTGATAAACAAAATACACACAAAACATGCCAGTCAGAACTACCTGCTGCTGTATAGGGACTCTCGAAGTGAAATATGTGCTTCTGTTGACGGTCCTCGACTGTAGTCCTCCATGCTGACTCCTGCAGGCCTGACAGGCTGATGACGGCCAAGGGCTTAATGCAGCTAAGCGACTTTGAGAGCCTTCCCAGGATTCTCATTCACTGCTTATTTCCTGTCCTCCTGTCCACCAGACAGGGCAGGACTTCATGATCCATTATCTTAGGGTCGTTTGACAAAACACATGCAGCAAGTGAAGTGCTCTGCCTTCAATTTCAACATCTGCATCTTGATGTTGTTTTTTTTGTTGTCGCCATTGTACCCATATATTAGTCCATGTGCTTCTAAACCTAAGCTCATTTCTATGCATTAAGCTGTCAATTTGAAACAGTTGAAACAGAAAACTCTTGTGGCACATGTAAGGTATTTTTTACCATGCACAATGCTAGACTTTTACTGATTCTGTCTGAGTACTCAAGCACTTTCCGCCTCTGAGTATTCACATTTGCATTTTATTTTAGTGAATACATTACTTCCGAGCTTCATTATAGCCCTTGCCTTTGTGATGAAAGAGTGTAACCTCTCCAGCTCCTGTTCTTTAGGATGTCTCTACAATGACTTTTGTACCCCTGCATAGCTTCATTACATGTCTGAAAAAAAAAAATGTTTCTTGGGCCTTTCACTGTGAACATAAAAGAACAAAATGGAGAGAGGAAATATCAGCGCTTTCCATCTCTATCTGGTCGAACATTAGGCAACAATGGAGGTAGATTAGCAGTAGTTGGGGCACACTGTAGGCAAATGAGGTGCGTCTGACTTGATAAAGGATCCCTAGCCTGTGAAAGAATCCTCCATAGATTCATCACAGAACAAAAGCTAGCTCTCACAGGGACGATTAAACATATTTTGCCATATTAAAGCATTCATTTTAGCACAGGACAGGACAAAGACTAAAATAAAAAATGCAGTTTTAAATTATGTCTGTTTTATGATGTGATTGTATGTAATGTAGTATCTGCTTATCCCTCTTTTAAGATGAGCTGTCAGAAACGGCAGTTTTTGTTCTTATTGTAACATTGCAACATTATTATTATTATTATTATTATTATTATTATTATTATTAAATGTGATTTGAACATGTAAATCAGAGGGACATATCATATATAAGCTATATGTAAAAGTGGCAGTTTGATTTTTTTATTATCAAAAATAGCAAGGCTTTTTGACCTGTAATAGTGACATTATGAATGTGCAGTATAAACAGTGTTATTACTGACAGTATTGCCTTTGCCTTCTTTTGTTTCTTCTTTTGTTTATTTTTAATTAATGGATAATTTGTTTTGTATTTGTGATTGTACCATCCAAAAAACATTATAATTATTTGTTGTGACTCATTGTTTAGTAGCAAAAACTGAGAACTGCACCTTTCGGTTTTAGTAATTGCTTGACTTTCTGTTATGTCTGTAGATGTCTTTGTGAGTTTGTGAGTACCTCCGATTGTAGTTCCTGCTTAGTTCACCATTTCCATGCATCTGTCCACAACTGCACCTTAATTTCCACATTCACTAGTTGGCATCACATTGTGAGTCACCGTCGAAGATCAGCAATGTTTGCTGCTTCACAGCTTCTGAAAGCAAACATTTTTTGTTCCCCTTCCCCCCAAGTCAAACATGTAAACATTCCGTATAGACACCTCACTCTGAAACCGGACATTTCTCACCGCCATCCCTCCGTCAGCATTTTAATTTTTTTTTAATTCTTTTTGTTCAGTAACAACCAGTCTCTTCTCTCTGCCTACAGCTCATATCGTTTGGATAAAATGAACAGTGACGTGTTAAACTACATCACCAATTTTGCTGCAGATCTAAGGTGAATCCATACAGTACAGCACACAGTGCCTCCACCCCACCCCCACCCCCTGCCCCCACCCCCCCCACCCACAAACAAGCACACACACACACACACACTTCCCCTTCCTCCAATAAACCCCGCCATGTTGCAGCTGTCAGGGTTGAGAGCCAGTTGGCTGGTGACCAGTGCTGACACACTCAATACAGACGGCTCGCGCATCAAACCCTCGCGCCGGTCAATAAAAGGTCAAGAGGGGCGAAGTCCGTCACGGAATTCACATTCCGAGTGTTTCCCAGGAATCAAGGCTGCATGGAAAACAAACAGGAATAAAAAAATGGATAGATAGACATGGGAGGGTACCATCCTTCCTGCTAAGACATACTTGACAGAATAAAACCCTAAGTTTAAGTTGAAGGACATGCCAAGGAAAGGGCCACTGCATCTTTGCTGAAGCAGATTTTCTTTTCTTTCTCCTTCCTTGGAGATTACAAGTAACTGTACATACACATAGAAATCAGCAGCTGAGCATATTTCCAGTAAAATGCTTACAGTACATACTGAGGAACCCTTGAAAGGCGTTCAAAAAAGGGGACTCCATTTAGCTCCTCCATCTGAGTTCAGCACTCAGAATGACATGAAAAGCCAGGTTTACGGTTGTCCTTGCATTCATGGCGTTTTCCAGATTTAAGCAATGCTAAAGGTACATTTCCTACTACCACTACTAGATCATCCATCTGTCACCATTTCCCTTCAAATAAACAAACCTTTTTTGGTTAAAAAATCCCCCTCAGCCTCTCACACACATTGTTATTGCTTCTTTTTGCTGTTATTTTTTTCCCTCTCTGGCGTTAACCTCTGTTATTGAGAGGAGGCTTGCTTTCCCGGACTTTTCAGACGTATCGAGCCACTTCACACCTCGGCGCCCCTGTAGAACTGCTGGCTTGCTAACTAGCCCCCTTATTTGCATTTTCCCTCATTTCCCTCGATTGATTGGTTGCTTCAGCACAAAGGCAAATCGAACTGCCATTTTGAGGACACCGCTCATCGCCTCAGTGACTTTGTTAACAAAACCCTCGCCCGTCTTTGGCCTGACAGGGTGATAGCATGTCTCACTCTGCGGTGGAAGTCATGGGACATCCTGCTGAAACACATAGCCGAATAGCCTTTCCTCTTTCAGTGTTTGTCCTCAAGGGTTCATTTAGATGTGTTTGTGATTTCTTGTGAAAATCATGTTACCTCATGGATGTGTTAATGTCAGTGGAGATGTCTGATGTACTTTCAGTGTGCTTTGGAGACTGTGGTGGGGGGCGGTGAACTGTGCTATAACTCCGTATGATTTCTTTGTGTCTTTGTGTACGTCTGTCTGTGTTTGACTGCCTCCGTCCTTTTATCTCCTTCCCTTCCTTCCCATCGTCTTCTCTGTTCTCCTTGTTCTCTCTCCCTTTCTGTGTTTTTTTTTCCTGTTCCCTGTTTCCCTCCCTCTGCTTCCAGTCAAAGCTACCATTTGCAAGCCACGAGAGACATCCATCCCAGCATCACCCTGGATCCCTCCGCCAACTACAACTCCCCCAAGTTCCGTTCCAGGAACCAGAGCTACATGCGAGCCGTCAGCACCCTCAGCCAGGCCAGCTGTGTTAGCCAGGTGGGTTTGCAAAGTTCCAGGGTGGTGGTGGCGGTGGTGGTGGCTGGAGGGGTTGTGTGCAGGCCTTGGGTCTCAGGCTGTCCCTCGCTGCCTTCTAGGCGCACTTGAGTGGCCCACATCCTCCTGAGAGCCTCACAGCCACATCCACTCTCTCAGCCCTCTCGCATCAGAACCGAGCGGAGATCTTTCCAAATCTCTCCTCTTTCTCCTCCTCCGCTTGCATTAATAATGCATGAGAAGTGTTTGTTCAGCTCAAGCGCTGTTTGATTTTATTGTGAGGTGGGGTGTTTGCAAGGTGGGGTTTAATTTCCGCCCACTATCCGTGCTATTTGAGGATTCCTCTTTGCATAGGTAGAGCTAAGTGTTGTTGAATATTTCAACAGTGTCTTGTTTCACTCAAAGTATTGATCTGTTTGGCGATTGAGGCTTTCTACTACGGTAACCACATTATGGTAAAGTAAATTTACAGATGATTTAATGAAAGAATAGATTTGAAATGCTGTACAACTGGCTTAATCGTGTAACAATTGCCTACCGGCCCTGCAACCTGCTGCTGCAGCCTTTTTTCATCCATCTGGCTTAGTTTAGATACCTTTGCATTATGACATCCTGCAGGGCATACATCAGTAGCCAAAGTTGCTATTTAACACTGTATCCAAGCTAATTTCATTTCACAATTAAGTGAATTAATCCATTACAAAACAGCATTGTGCTAGACAAGATATCACACAGGCCACATACAGTAAAACATCACATTGTCTGCACAATAAGTACAAACAACTTTAAAAAAAGAGTACAGTAGAAAACAAAACTAATACAGCAACAAATATAATTTATAAAAGGTATTCAGTGATTGCAAAATTGAGTAGCTTTTAGCAAATGTTTCAGTTAGAATACAATTGTTTCATCATACAGAACTACAGCTTCCAATAACATCTGATTCTCTGAAAACACTAGCCAATTTTGGATGGGGTTTAACCTGATGGTTTGTAGTTGCTTATTTTCACAGTTGATTGACCCAGTGTGGTTCTTCCCTTCTTGTTAATTTAATGAAGGGCTTATCACAGACCTGAGTGTGAATAAAAGTGGTAAGAGATATTTCATTTTCATCCAGAAAGATCAAAGCAAGTGAACAGCAACAAAGTCAACTACACTCTGTGAGCATTTGAATTATTTACAAAAATAAATTAGTGTAAGGATTTGAAATTGCCTTGATAAGTCGTGGTCTTTTCGTTAATATGGACTTATATTGGTCCTTATAAACATCCCATCTCACTTATTGTGTTTGATTATTGTGTTGGTAATGTTGGGGTTATCTCATTTGTCGCTGTATTAGACCTAAATGTTGTATTGATCCAAAAGTCTTAAAGATCAGCTCCTTTTTTACCTCTCTTTGGCATCTATGTCTGCCCATGCCATCTCTCAGGTCACTGTCAGACAGTAACCTTTTCAGCAGAACAAGATGGTAACCTGCGATATTCCAGATCGGAGGGTACCCCATCAAGCAGATTCAGTAGCACTAAACTGATCAAAACCAGAAGATGTTTATCTCAAGACTTTTAGATGGCCTTGTAATGTCTTAAGGCAAGAGTCTTGTGGGTGTTTTTTTTTCAGCTATTAAAAGGGAAAATGAACTACTTCAAATGATGACCGTGAGATTGTCCTCAATAGCAGATTCCTAGGAATTAATTCTCTCAACTTATAACACAATGGAATACAAAATCAATCTCAGTTGTTTGGGCAGAATACTTTACAGGACTGCACTCCCAGTCCAAAACCTTTAGAATGATATCTGTCATCCAGAGCTGACATCAGCGAGAAGTAAAGACTGGGGATTGTATCGCTTTTGTACGTGTTGTGTAGGTGAGCGAGACAGAGATCAACGGTCAGTTTGAGTCCGTGTGCGAGTCAGTCTTCAGCGAGGTGGAGTCGCAGGCCATGGAGGCCCTGGACCTACCAGGATGCTTCCGCACCCGGAGCCACAGCTACCTGCGTGCCATCCAAGCCGGCTACTCCCAGGACGACGAGTGCGTGCCGTCCATGACCTCCTCGACCTGTCACTAGCACCATCAGATCCACGACAGGTAAGCTTGTTTGCCCCCCGCACCCCTCCCCCAGCCTTGCTAGGCCAATCCCATGGCAGTCTAACTGTGATCTTTAACACTCAAAGGCATGTGTTTGGGTGAGTAGTCTG
Source organism: Setipinna tenuifilis (assembly GCA_030347295.1). NCBI lineage: Eukaryota > Metazoa > Chordata > Actinopteri > Clupeiformes > Engraulidae > Setipinna > Setipinna tenuifilis. Next base: position 14,489,737 of record CM059278.1, read on the forward strand.
GAGTATTTTGACACCTGTCTGCTTAAAAGAAGTGGTCTTTTTTTAAAAACGACAGCGATCAACAGTGCAGCATGTTAAGCGTTTTGAAGGCCTCCTAATTCATAATGGAATGATGTTAAAAGTCTTTAATATTTATGGACCACCGATCAAGCTCGAATAACCCATCTGCTAAGTATACTTGAAGTGATACTTAAATTTAGAGTGCTACTTTAGAGGTTGTATCATTCATTTTTTTGCCAAAACTGTAGTTATGTAAATGTAGTTATTAACTCAGAATTTAGAAGAATTTTAAGAATTTAACTGCATTTGATTTACAAATTTTTCACCAGGTGGTCAAAAACCGTCTGCCTGTCAACCGTGTTCTATCAATGTCCTGCTCTCTCCACATCTTGGCTGCTTTGTGTTTGTGTGTATGTGTGTATGTGTGTGTGTGTATGTGAGAGAGAGAGAGCGAGAGTGTGCGTGTTTTGCATGACATGCATGCAAGGTGCTTCAAGAAAATAACTATGCTCTGCCTGGATTTTGTTCACCCTTTGGTATCCGTGTTCCTTAAGGACCTAGGCTATGAACCCTATTGAATTAGGCTCACCCACTTGTGGAACTGATACCTCACACACTCCACAGCTCAAGGGATTGTCATATTTTTTCTTCTCCGGTGTGTATGTGTATGTGAGTGTGTGCTTGTACATGTGTGTATATGTTTGTGTATGTTTGTGTGAAAACATTTGAATGGATCACATTTGGATGTCTGTTCCATTTTGTGCTTCAGTACAGACAGATAGAGATGCCAGTGGTTTTGGTTGTGGAAGGTCGACGTGTGTGTGTGTGTGTGTGTGTGTGTGTGTGTGTGTGTGTGTGTGTGTGTGTGTGTGTGCGCGCGCCCGTGTGTGTGTGCGCGCGCCTGTGTGTGTGTGTGTGTGTGCTCGCATGTGTGCGTAAGCATAAGCACATGTGTGCTTGTGTTGGGGTGGGGGAGACAGGTCCGTATTTGTCCTTCAGCCCAAACAACCTCCCAGCAGAGAGAACTGGCTGTTGGGGATCATTCAGGGCGTTCAGAAGTTATTTGCCCCTGCCCCCCCCCCCCCCCAAAATTCCCCTTACACACACACACAAACACACACACACTGCAGTATGAGACAGGCCTGTGTGAGCTCAGACTCTCCTGCGGAGTCAACTATAATGCAGTCCTCTGCTCCACTTCCGTCCTGTGACTTTACAGAACAGTGGCTTAACGCTGTCTGACTGCACCGAGGAGAGTGTCCACGTAGGGGGTTTCGGAGCACTTGCTACTCGGGTGGGAACACACTGGAGAGCCTGGGCACGTAGATTGAACATTTTTCTGTTCCAATCAATTCATATTTTCACTGCCTTCTCAATGAAAACATTTCATGTTGTTTCTTCTAGGGGTGTGAAACTGAGTGATTCAGAAAAGGGATGTGAACCCTTGCGGTTGTAATGTCAGTAAGATTGATAAGTGGGGTCATTCCAGCCTACCCTGTCAAGTAGTTGCCAACTGAAACTTTGTATTCTAACAAGCAAAAATATGATGTATCTGTAGGATCGCTAAATTTGACTGCTCCTATGAAGCAGTTTGGGACATCTTAACAATTTACATTTTGTAAGTTAACATGGAGGCAATCAATCATTGTCGATGTAAGGAGTATGCATTCTCCCTCGGTTCTCTTCCCTCAGAGAGAGACGTCAAACTGTCAGTTCTGTCTTTTGACTTGAGGTGGACAGGTCGTACTGGACCTAGCACGTTCAATAGGGTTCATACCTGCTTTCCTTGGAGACCACAGGGTGCCAGAGGTTTGGAAGCTTTCGTTTTTGCATTTGCTTCTCTCTGATGCACAAAAGTACAGACCTCCATCATCACAGATAATTGATTCAATCCCATTTGGATTTGATTATGCCAAAGGTTTGTCTCCATTACTTCACTGACGCTTATTGGGAAAATTGTGCAGGCAGACGTCTGCCTTGTGCCTTTAATGATGAGGGATGTCTATGCAAGCACACATTTCAGTGAGAAGGCAGTGTTGTCGTTTTTCTTTAAAAGAAAAAAAAAAACAAGAAGAAACAAAACAAGCTTATGTGAGTCAAAATGAGAAGCAAGACCAGCTCTAGGCAGAGATGAATTTGAATAATATTTGCTTTTTTCACAACTAAAACAGTTATCTCTGTGTTGCTAAATCATTTTGCTGGTAACCTCACCACACGTAATCATGTGCATTTGTCACAGCAAACAAGAAGAAATCAGGTTGTTATACCAAAGTGGACCAAAGTTGTTGGGTAAAGACAAAAGGGACCTCAAGGTCTTGCTTTGACTCACATACGTTTGGCACACGTGCACATGCCGCCTGTGCAACTGCAAGCTCTCCAGATGTGCCCACCTGTGGGTTCCTATACGCTCCTGTGTTTATATTTGTCTTCCAGAGGGCCATGATTTGCTGGAAGGCACTAGTTTGCTAAATGAGGACAATTTGCCAGACGATGAGGCAGAAATAGCCTACCTGCCCCGCGAGGACATGGGTCGTCCCAGGAGGGCCGACAGGCTCCACAGCCAGCGGGCCGCGAGAGCGGCCGCCTCCACGGCTGCCACTTTGCCCTCCACCTCGTCCTCGGCCAGCGCCGGCATCGGCCTCGCCGCAATCCCTCCGGCCGTGCAGGCCAGCGTCCAGGAGACGGCGGACCTGGCCCTGGCCCTGAGCCAGCAGTGGCGCGAGGACGTGTCGGCCATGCGGCAGGAGCTGGCTGAGCTGCGGCACGACATCTGCACGGAGCTGCGCGCCTTCAACAGCAACTTCTCCACCTTCACGCAGCGCTACAACACCTGGTCCCCAAACTGGGGGAGGGAGCCCCCTGGCTCGGCTGACATGGGGTCTAGCACGCCCGGCCACGTATCCGTCAGCACCCAGGCCAACAGCAAGGGCCTGGTAAGGCAGAACACAGCCGACGCAGCCGTCAACTGCCCCTCGCCTGTGGAGTTGAGTGTCATGAAGTCTCCCACTCCAGAGCCTCTAAAGTCCAACGTCCTGCAGCTGCCCAAGCAGAGTGTATGAGCCAGGTGGTGGCAGATGTGTCCGTTCCAGAAAGTCTTTCAAGCCCAGAGTTAATCGAGCTAATGGCTCAGGATGTGGACTACACATTAGACACCCACATTAGGTCCCCAGCAGAGCATAATGTTCATGATCCTCTCTCCCCTCTAGGGTCAGACATCGCCTTCCTTAGTCCCTTAGCTAGAGAACCATGGTACCCAGAAGGCACAGGCTCATCCCCAGAGCCTGTGTACTCAGAGCCTGTGAGCCCATCTCCTGAACCTATGGATCTAAACCTCACAGAGTACCCAACATCTCTGCATATAGAGCCCACCTTCCCTACACAGCCACTTCTGGAATATCTTGATTCAGACATGCAGTCTCTGCAGTCATGCAGTCCCGAACCTTTAGACGTAGCAGCTTTACACCAAGACTATCCAGGGCCTGTCGACACAAGCCTAGGCAGCTCACCAGAGTTACTACAGTTGGAGCTTAGCTTTCCAGATCCACCTCCGCCAGTGACTAATGACCCTGAGTTCTTGAACATGCCAGACCTGGACACTGATAGTCTGAGTCCTCCTGAGCCGGTGACCTTTGACTCCTTCTCGTGCCCAGACAGGTTGGTAATGTCTGACAGAGCAGCTCCAGTTTGGAGCCCAGAGCTCGGAGAGAGTCCTGTTGGTGGCGTTTCCCTAGAGTCAGTGGACATGTCCCTGCCTGACACTGCTGTCCTGCTAGGGCCACAGCCCTTGAATGTGTCCTTGTCTAGTAGCACAGAGACGGTGCCTCATGATGAGATCGTCATCTACCTGACCGACACCGACACCCTCCACCATGCTGTCTTGTGTGCTGTCGAAGCAGACACGCCAGACTCCACCACCGAGTCTTACGATGAGGAGGAGGAGGAGGAGGAGGCCCCAGAGGCAGATCTGACCTCTTCTGCCGACAGCGACATCATCAATGTAGCCAGTCTCTACGAGGAGCCGGACAGAGGCAGCGACATCTCGAGGGAGTCTCCAGAACCGTGCTCTCCAGAGGTGGAGGTTGATGTCGTTCTCCCTGCCGAGTCTGGGTCAGCAAGCTCCATCGAGCGGAGCAGCATGTGCCTGTTCGGTCAGGCCCTCCTGAGCAACCCTACCGCCCAGTGCCCCTTCCAGTTCCCACCTCCAGAGCTGCAGGAGCCAATGGACCCTCCCCAGCTGCTACTGAAGAGCCAATCGGAGACCTTCGAGAGCCTGGGCAGCTCTGAATCATGCAGTGATTTCCTGTGGGTCAGGTGGCAGAAGAAGTCGCAAGGACCGCCTCCCCTGACAAGGAGTGCCAGCGTTGAGCTGTGGCACAGGAAGTTCTCAAACAACTCTCAGATGTCATACATGTCCCTGTCACTTTAATAATGCCCCTCCCAAACAGCATGAAGGAATAGGAAATAGGAATAGATGCAGACAGAGTTGAAGGGTGTGTGTGTGTGTGTGTGTGTGTGTGTGTGTGTGTGTGTGTGTGTGTGTGTGTGTGTTAGTATATCTGTGGGTCTGTGTGTTGCTTGTACAGTCATGCTTGTGCACATGCACATTGGTCTGGCAGAATGAGACTGTGGCAATGTGTGTATGTGTGTACAGATCTGTGCAATGGACCTATGTAGTTTGAATCAAATATGGAGAGAGAAAGAAAGAGTGTGTGTGTGTGTGTGTGTGTGTGTGTGTGTGTGTGTGTGTGTGTGTGGGTGTGTGTGTGTCTCTGTGTCTCTGTGTGTGCGTGTGTGTGGGTGTGGGTGTGTGTGTGTGTGGCTGTGTCTGTGTCTGTGTGTATCTGTGTGTATGTGTGTATGCATGCGTGTGTGTGTGATAGAGAGTATGTGTGTATATGAGTGGTCATTAGTGTGTGTGTGTGTGTGTGTGTTTCTGTCTGTCTGCCTTTGTCTGTGTATATGTCAGTGGCTGTGCATTTAGCCAGAGGAGAAAAAAGGGATGTCTTGAGGAATGGGTTTGAATTAAAAGCCTATTAAGGACTACCTAAACAAAGCATCGGTGGCACTGTGAGGCAATGAATAAGACTGAACACATTCAGCTGAACTGATAAAAGCTGATTAAAACATTCAGCACTGGCTCCCCTAAGCTACAGAGGTGTATCAAAATATTTTCCCTTCTCTTTCTTTCAACAGAGACAAACTGCGCTTGTAATCATTCATCCAAAGATATATACTATATTTAACTCGTACATGACACGGCTGAAACTGCCTCAGTATTTTGGGGAAATTTTCAGGAATTTTGAATGTGAATTCTAGCCAGTACATAGTAAGATACTGTGATAGACTCAGAGAATGTCCAAGCATATCCCCACGGAGCACTTAAAAAAACTTCCTACCTGAGGAATCAGACAATCAAGACATTTTTTTCTCTTACCTCAGATGTTTGAGTACATGGTAGTGAATGTACTGTTACTGTACTGTTACAGACAGCTTGAAGGGTAAAACTGTGATGATGTGCAGAGCAGAGCCTCCTCAAAGAGAGTCTCTGTGGTTTTTGATAGCATTTTTTCCTCCCTCTCTGAATGTGGATTTTGCAATGGTTTTCATGAAACCCAGCAGAACCTGATCTTCATATTGTTATCACCTGAGACTGCTTAAGAGACATTGCAGAGGTCCTGACACAGACCTGCAGCCTTTGCGATAAAAAAATGTGATTAATTTACTCCTGTAATGCAAGATGCGTCATGCATGTCTCAGACGCTCTATGTGACCTTTTGAATTAATTGGATCGCCACTACATAAATGCAGGCATACACATGGAGACATGGGGACTGACACAGGAACAAATAAACACACACACACATATACACACACACACACACACACACACACACACACACACACACACACACACAAATACAAGCACATGTGCATACAAACATGCACGCTCTAACCCACATGCATGCAAGGTCGCGCACACACACACACACACACACACACACACACACACACACACACACACACACACACACACCAAACACACACACCAAACACATAGGCTACTACACCTACACTGTCTATCTACCCAGTAACACTGTGTTTGTACTTTAAGATAATCCCACACCTTCTTTTGTATGGCCATCGAGGTTCTATATACCCTGTTCATTGCATATGCACTGTGAATGTATGCACCCCCATATGAAACATGACAACCCCCCCACCACCCCCACAAACTTTTCAGAGACTTCAAGGGAACTTTGACCGACTACAGCTGTTGACTTATTCAAACAGGGATGCTGAAGTTGTCCTTGTTTCTGTTGACTCCAGTTTAAATGAACTCTTAACTGAAGAACTCTCCCTGAACTCTTTCTTGCCATGACTTTCACTCAGGCACTTAACATGGGTACCTACCTTGTCATCAGTTTGTCCACACAACCTTCTCATCTTTACAACAACAGATTCTTTTTCTTTACTGAGAGAAACAAAAGAGGAGGTTGTATAGTATACATATCTGACTAATCCACAGGTGCTAGGTGTACAGGACAAAACTGTAGATACTTCTAGAGTGAATGACCCTAACTGTTACGTGGGTGGATGACAAGAGGTTTTTTGGATTGTAGCATTGCATAGAGCATTTTTTTCTTACAGGCCGGCAGCACTATGTTTACCATTGTCCCTCCATGTTGCTGCTGATCCATGCTGTGCCTTCCATGCGCTTTTTGATTGTGATATCCCACTGATATCTGATTTAGAGGTGTCAATCCCAGGTTCAGAAAGTAAAAACCCTGCCACATGTTCCTTCCAACACAGGTGACTTCACTGAGTAGCTAATCTACCTGTCTTGAGTGCTCATTATGATCAGCTAACTCAGAGTTGGTTGGATCAAATTTGTGGCAGGGTTTCTACTTTCTGAACCCGGGATTGACACCTCTGGATTTTACTTTTTGTATTAGAAGTGATCAGGTTTCTAATTGGCATGGTTTTGCTTGTCTTGTTTGTTGGTTTGTTTTTTTTTTTGGTGAGGGTTGGGGGTCGAGGGTAATTGAATATACTGAGCTGAAAAGACAAAGAAGAAGGGACCGTCCTACAGGGGGGCAGTCCCAATTTGGCCTTTCCCTGTGTCATTCTGCCTTTACCCTGTGACAAAAGCTTTCTTGATATATTTTACTTAGACAATGAAGGTATTTAGTAGATGAGCCCTATGCTATAGCAACATAAGATTCTTAGAAAAAGTGCCATTGGCATTCTCAAGGATCAAATTCTTAAAGGATGTCACATAAACGTCACAACTGATTGTCAACTTTAGTCAGATTTAGAGTTAGTTGTAGTTCTTCCCTCTTTGGCAGTGAAAATATCTGCAGATTTACCTAATAATCCATATTTAAATCAACATACAATGTGTAAATACTTTTGGAGTCTGACTTTTGTCCTAAAGATGTTTACACTTTATGTAAGCAGTGCAGACTCTTAATAATAATAATAATAATAATAATAATAATAATAATAATAATAATAATAATAATAGTAATAATAATAATAATAATAATAATAATAATTGTTCTGAACTATAAGAGGAGGTAGGAGTTATTTGTGGAATTCCAAAAATAAAGATTTATTTATTACCAGTTTTTACCAGTGAACACAATGAAGTACAGCTCAGAACATTGCTCAATATTAACATATCACACGGCAGAGATGTTGCCTGTGATGAGATAAAATGGGATGTGATGTAAACAGCTTTTATGATTATGTATGCAGCTTCCATCATTACACTATGTCATTGTGATTTTTTTTCTTTTTAACGGTTAAATTCCCCTCTTTCATGGAGCACATTGCAATCCTTCAACCATGAGGAGATGTCTGTCCAGACATTAAAGAGAACATTATTATCTTTCTGTGATTGACATTTGTGTTTGACCTCTGTTAATTGACAGTGACCTCAGAAACTCTGTCTGTGTTTTCTTTCGATAACCTGCTCCTTTTTGTGCTTATGTCCTTAGAAAAAAATCTGCAGTGTAACTGAAAAAGAAAACAAAAAGGCATTCATGAATTTAGTAATTGCTTTTCTTCATGCATTTTTTTCAAAACAGAAATGCCATATGTCACAAAGGGAAAATCTTCTGGAAGTAGTTGGGATAACAGGTGTTTTACAGCTGCCTTGGAGTGTGCTGATGATGAGGTTACGGCAAGATCATTGTGTGTGTGTGTGTGTGTGTGTGTGTGTGTGTGTGTGTGTGTGTGTGGTTGTGCGTGTGTGCAGAGGGTTCCTCTGCCTGACCTCTCCTCTGTGGCGCTCGGTTAAGTGACCGGGATGGCCGGCTCTGGAGCTCTTCCATGGTTCATGCTGGGGGGCCGGAATTTGATGACTGCATCATGTGCTAAGTGGTCACTAATGTCTCACACCGCGCTGGCAGGACGAGACAGAGAGACGGGGAGAAAGGAAAAGGGAGAAAGAGAGGGAGGAGGTAGAGAAGCAGTAAGAAGTAAGAGAGTGAGTGAGGGACCGAGAGAGAGAGAGAGAGAGAAGAGAGAGTAAGCCATTAGATTAAGCAGGACAGAAACTGTAGAAAATAAATCAAGATACAAAGAGTGCGAGAGAGAGAGAGATGAAAGATGAGAGATGAAACAGAGAGTTTTTTGTAAAATAAGAAAGAAAAAAAAAAGAAATTGGTCAGGCAGAGGCGGTGAGTGATGTGGACATATGGCTGGGGATCCAGTGTAGGCTGGCATGCAGACCTCTGGGATGGAGGGGAAATAAGGCCACATGCTCTTCCCTTTATCCTTCATCTGATTGGCCACCCTCAGCGTGGTATGCTTACGCTAGCCAGTTTACAGTCTGTGGCATTTTTTGGCATCTCTGCCGTGTTTACTGTGTTTTTGTTTTGTTTAAGTAGCCCATGTGACCCTATTCAGCTTATTCAGGTTATTTTGACAATGTTTATTATGCCAATGCCTCAATATTTTAGAGATATGTGAATAGATGGAATGGTACAAGATATCATTAAAGACAGTCATTTTTGTGTAATGTCTGAAACATTGGCTTACCCTCTGTTCCCACGCACACGCACACACACACACACACACACACACACACACACACACACACACACACACACACACACGGGCGTACACTCGCGCACACACACACACACGCTCACAAACTTACAGTGCCCACAAACACACATGTTTGTGTGCAACACTTCACAGTGGTTACCATGGAAACTATATGAGACATTCACAGTTTGCATCTTTCATAACAAAAAGTTTCAGAACTGCCCAATCAAACCAAGTAAATGTTTGTCTCACATTTGAAAGTTACATGATTACTGTGAATCAGTACCACCCCCAGATAACTTAAAGCAAAAATAACGGCCAGGAAAAGCAGGACTTTGATTTCCATCATGTTGCATTATTAGTCAAGGTATCTCACAGGTCTAGTGCTCTGTCTGGAATATATTGTAGCAGGAAAACTACATTCAAATAAAAATGAATAATAAAATACCATTTGGCAGCTGCAATATTTTCCATCTCTTCGTTTTAGGAATCCAGTTCCGGCTTCCCTCCTCAGGCAGCGTGGATCGGCCATCCCCCCAGCCTCCAGGTATGACCGACCCCCCCCGAACGACACTTCTCACATCATTACATTACATTTAGCTGATGCTCACATATTGGGGCACAGCTGTCCCCATATTATCATCACACATATCTTCATCACTCTTACATGCATTTTAAGGCTTCTGTTAGTCCCCCTGGGGCAACATGGGGTTAAATGCCCTGCTTAAGGGACTTCCAGCCATGGATGAGGGTGCACACGAGCGTTTGTTACTCACTTCCTCACCAGCATTTTGCGATTTTACAGGATTTGAACCTGTGACTCACTGATCCCAAAACCAACTCCCTAACCACAATGCCCCCCCCCCATTTTCACCACACATCTCTTCATCACTATCACATGCATTTTAAGTCTTTTGTTCACTTCTGCACACATGCACAAACTTCTGCACCTCACATCCTCACATAAACCCTAGTGTCACAATTTTGCATTTGCCAGTTCATTCTGGGAAGCGTACGATCAAAGTCTTATCACACACACTTTTCACGAAGCATTGTCGTAGAAGTACCCTACGGCCTTTATAGTTACAACTTTTAGAAAACTAAAGGTTGTGACCCATATTTGCCTGTCGTCCCCCTGTCATTTGTTTCTTGTAGTTGAGCTGTGATCAATTACTCTGTCTGGGCGCCTCTCTGGTGGTGCTGTCAAGATCAGGCCTCATAATGAAGTAACAGTGTCTGTGTCCGTGTCAGAGCCTTGGCTGTTATTTTTAGACAGGCGTCTGCTGGGCACATCCAAAGTTGTTGACTCAAATGAAGTCAAAGGCGCCTCCAGAGAGTTGGTTCCACGTTTGTGTTTTTTTTATGTCCACAGAACACTCACACATACACACAGGCGTGTGGGCACACATACCACACACACACACGCACACATAGTCATGCACACACACACACACACACACACATAGTCATGCACACACACACACACACACATACACACACGCGCGCACACACACACACACACACATACACACACGCACACACGACCACACACATAGTCATGCACACACACACACACACACATAGTCATGCACACACACACACACACATACACACACACGCGCACACACACACACACATGCACGAACGTGCGCTGGGCTACTCATTCACTCGAAACAGCTTGTCTGTACTATCCAGAGGGGCCGATGTCACGTCCATCCCTCTGACCATGCAGAAGTGGACCAGCCTTCTGATTAATGAAACTCACTTCTTTACCCTTCTCCTACTCCTCCTCCTCCTTCTATAAATCTCTCTCACTGTCTATCTCTCCTCTCTCACCCCCACACGCACAGTCACACAGACACAGACACACACACACACACACACACACACACACACACACATACATCTCCTCCTCCTCCTATAAATCTCTCTCACTCTCTCACTCTATCTCCCCTCTCTCTGTTCATCATGCTCATTCAGATAAAAATAACACCAACTCTGCGTTAATTAATAATCCTCTGAGCTAAGCATCTGGACGGGCTAATAACTGGCCTGTATGCTTTTTTTTCTTGCACCTGTTTTGTCTGGCTGCATTTCAGAGTTTTCTCCTTGAGTGCCGCAGCACCCAGCTCAGCGTATTGATTCTTTAGGCACAGACTCCTCGCACAGCTAGATTGGAAAACTGCAGCGGAATTTGAAATGTCCTTCTATCCCCCGTCGTCTCTCCTCTCCTCTCCTCTTCTGTCCTCCCCCTTCTCTCTCTCTCTCTCTTTCTCTCTCTCCTCTCTCTTTCGACAACCTTTCTCTTCCGTCAACCTCTTCTGTTCTTCTCCTCCCTTTCATCCCTCACTCTCACTCATGTGAAAGAGGGGTGGGGTGGGGCTGCATGTGTGTGGCCATCAGGGAGGAGGAAGGTCCACATGACCGATGTCCCATCACGACGGTAAACTCGCAGGCCCCTTTTTCCCGCTACCACCGACTCCTCAACACCAGCCAGCAGCCGCAGCTGGAGCAGCAGCAGCAGCCTTGAAAGCAGGAGCTCTTGCTCTCTCTCTGTCTCACTCTCACTCTCTTTCTCTCTTTGCCATCACTCTTTCTCTCTCTCTCCATCATTCACCCCCTCACTCCATCACCGAGGCAGTCCATGTTTTCAGCCACTCTCCCTCTCTCTCTCTCTCTGTCCCTTTTCTCTTGCCTCCCATTCTTAAAACTTCACTCTTTTAACCTTCCTCCTCCATTTCCACCCCTCCCTTTCTCCCTCTCTCTTTCAAAAGCCACCCCCCCCCCCACTCTCCCCACCTCCCCCCTCCCCCACCCCTTCCGCTCACTTCTTCCTCTGTGTCTATTTTTAGCCGAGCAGCGCCCCATCCGTCAACCCATCCGCGCCGGCCCGTCAGCCTCCTTTGTTTTAGAGCGCTGCCAAAGGCTCCGGGCGGAGCTGTTTACATCACTGCCAGCGGCGGGCGAACAGGCGAGCAAGCAGGGTGGGGGAAGGTGGGGAGGCTATGGGGAGGCGGGGAGGCGAGGAGGCGTGGTGGGGTGGTGGTGCTTAGGCGTGGAGGGCACGCCAGACTCGGCCAGTGCGGAGGTCAGTGCGGATTTGTGCCAGTGTTTTTGGCAGAGCCTCCCCGCTGTTTGCCTCTCCGCAGTAATCTATGGTGCCATAAAAAATGACTTTTTCCTGCTAATATGCGGGCGAAAAAAAAAAGGAGGAGGAGGAGAAAAGAAGGGGGGAAAACTCCCTTAGTGACAAGGGCCCGCTAAAGGGAGCTTGAAGGGAAGTAAAGAGAAGGGCAAGTCCCTGGAGCACACTTCTGTATTGGTTTTAGTCTGAAAGGAGGCTTATCAGTACAGCAGACCACTTTATTAAGCGGTGACAGGATAGGGGTTGGCAGGTGGTGCGGATGACACAGCCAAAAAAAGTTTAGCAAAGATGCAGCAGATGACAAATATATATAATGCTGTCAGGAGAGGGGTCTATGTTTCACAGTCTGGCATGATTTGTGTTATTTTTAGCTTACACATTGAATTGTTTGTTTTGCAGATTACGTTAAAGGTGACTGAGTGGGATCATCCACCAAATGCTCGCACACGCTCAGTAGTATTTATGTGCTTACCGGCACGTGATTTTGTTTTGCAAGAGCGCCTAGTGATTTAGCTGCTCCGGTGGCATGTTGCCTCGCAGTGGTAGAGTGTTTTCCACGGCACTGGTGACAGAGACTGGTGACTATAATGGTGCTCTCCATTAAACCTTGACGTAGAGTCATTTGCATACTCCTATACCCAGGCAAGAAGAAAAAAAAAACAAAAAAACAAAAAACAAACTGTTGTCGTCAGGGTGATGAATTCAGCCGCAGGAGAATTTGTCTGATGATTTGTCCTTGAAGGCTGTGAAGTCACCACCCCCCCACCCCCAACCCCCCCCAATCCTTACTTCAACAGACGACCCGATCCACGTCACCCTTCTGATGGATGGACACCCTTAGAAAAGGACCAGCACATCTGATTCACTTTGATTGCACCTCCAAAGTGCTTCATCAACTCGGCACCGCACCGCACTCTCGGGTCGGGTGGTTGTTCACTGTGTCTGCAATGCGTAATGGAAGTTCTGCGTCTATGTTTTTTTTAAACTTAGACCTTTTAGTGACGATTTTGGTTTTTTTTTCTCTACTTTTTTTAAAAAGCAAGCCTCTCTAAGTGAGGAGTGAGATCAGAACAGACAACGAGTGCTAAATTCGGTTTGAGCAAAAAAAAGAGGCACACCATCATTCAAGATGAATATTTCAGTCAGATTGCAAGGGGAGTTCCCTGTCCTTCGCTACTTTGGAGAATGTCACATCCTGTGTGTGTGTGTGTGTGTGTGTGTGTGTGTGTGTGTGTGTGTGTCTCTGCTCTGTCATCTGTCATGCATACTTGAGCGCAGAGCTAAAAACCTCCTTTGGCAGTTACAAGGCTTGTCCCTGCGCTCCTGTTGCTGCTTGCGGAGGTGGGCTACTGGCAGTGATAGGCACTGTCTCAGATGCGCGGTCCTCCCTTTAACCCCCAACACCACCCCCCACCCCCTCCCGGCCGCCTCCCGCACTTAACAAATGAATAGTCAGCCCTGAGCTCAGGCAAGCTCCCCGACCCCGACGGAGCCAGAGTTATGAGTCCCCCAGCCCCCAGTTGCATGACTTGTTTGGTAACGATGGCTATTTTTGGCAGCCACTGCTGAATCATGCTCTTTCTCCTCCCTCTCCTCTGCCACCACCTCTCTCCATTTTTCACTCTCCTACAGCTTAAAGCTCTATCTCTCTCTCTCTCTTTTTTTCACTTCCTCTTTCTCAACCTTTCTCTCACTCTGTCTCCCTCTCTTTCTCTGTCTGTTGTATCCTCTTTTTTTCTCTTCTGTCTCAGTCTACTGTATTTCTTGGTGTTGTCATTTTTTTCAGCATATCTTTATTCTCCATCTCTCACTCTCTCTTTCTTTCCTTCTCTCATTCTCCCTCACTGCTCTTTGTAATGACAACCAAAAAAAACTTTATTTCTTTTCAAATTGAAGGAAATATCATCATTTGCCTCGTGTGTTCCCAGCTCCTCGGCCCCTGGTGGGGTGCCTAGCCAACATGTTTATACACATTGATTTGTAATGGGGGCGCAAACAGCAGGGCGTCTTGTAATTGGGGTGACACATGCGAGATCGGCTCCCCGTTCCAGTGGAATGAAACCAGGCGTAAATGTCATTGTGCTTTCCCACAGAGGAGCTAATCAGTGGCCCACATTTGTGGTCAGGAGGTTTACAGCACTTGTTTTTTTTTTCTTCAAAGTTCTTTTTTCACACAAAGCCCTTAGGTGAACACTGTTTATATTCAAAGCTTAGGAGGGTTTCTTTCATCTCGTCATCATCCTTCATCAAGCTTTTTTTTCTGTGGAGTTTTCCCTTAGTGTTTGCAGAGAGGTATATTCTCATAGAATAAGATAGTAGACACACAAAGGCACAATGGCATTATGACACCCTAGAAGAAGGTTGGTTTTCTGCCAACCATACTGTCAGCATAACCAGCCAAAGCTCCAGCCTTGTTATTCTGTGAAAAAGGCTAGATATTAATGGTGTTTTGTTTTGAAGATAGAGTAAGCCATGCAGGTTGTTGATATTTAAACTCAACTGCCATGCCAAATGAGTGCACCCCTCCATCCCTCTACAACCCCCTCCCGCCACTCCCACCAACTTTGGTAGAGAACAAAATTCACACCAGCTTCCTTCCTGTGCTGATTGGCAATCACAGTGCTGTTTGTCCTATTGTGCACTCTATGTTTATTTCCAGTTTGGAAACTGAGTATGATAACCAGACTTTTTTTTAGTGGACAGGTGGCTCTTAGACAGTTAGCAGACTGTGAGGAGATGATGTTCGCTGAAAGTAACAAAAAGTGTACCGGATTAGTAACACTTGCTTTATATACCTTCAATTTATGTCTAGGGTGAAAGGATAAATAAGTCATCCATCAATGGTAATGACTACATATAAAGAGTTTCCTACATTTGGAGAAAAGTTTTTTTTAATAGTGCGTCCCATGGCTGCTCTAATATCTTCCGCTCAGCCTGAGTTAATGCCCAAGCCTGTCACCCTGGCTAATAACCAGATGAACTTCATATGGAGGTCGGATGGAGATCCCGTTGATAATACCCTGCAGTATTACTTCCTCAAAGATTCATTTCTGTCCCCTCCTTTTTTCTTCAACCCCAAGCTGGGACCTATCAAGCTGTAAAGCAGTTAATGCTTGGGTCCGTTGTCGTGGATTAGGAGCCTATTCTCATTTGCGCTGAAAAGAAAGTGTCTCAAGTCTCAAGTTGTGGAGAGATAGGAGATAACCATCAGCCCTCATCAGAGCTGGCCAGCTGTTCAGCTTCTGGTTGTTGCTGCTCTTGGCACATAACTAACCCGTTTTGGGTTGTTTGTCAAAAGCTTTACATTTACTTCATGGTGCTTTTTTAGTCACTGTGCTTACATCCAGCTTCTCTTGCTGATTTTTGTGGGTTGACACTTGATGTTTTAATGCCTCCACATTACTGATAGTCATGGCTGGAGGTGTTATATGTTGTCTGTCCATACATACGTCTGTTTGCTAACACAGTATCTTAAAAACGCTTCAAGCTACGAATGTTAAATTTAGCACAAATGTTAAATTGGACTCAAATTGTAATGACATTTTGCAGGTCAAATTTCAAGGTCACTGTGTAGTTCTGGTGCCTTCTCCCAGTTGTTACCATCGTTTCTTATTCTAAGAGTAACCGTATTGACCAGTAAAAGCTTGAAAGAAAACAAATAGCTTTACCCCCAGCCAACTGTCTGGCAAAACCAGTCTTTAATGTTAACCGTGTGTGTTTACCTCAACAGCGGTCACCTACACCCCCAGCACACCCAGCTACAAGCGTACACCTCCGCCCGTCCCCCCACGCACCACCTCCAAGCCGCTCATCTCGGTGACGGCACAGAGCAGCACCGAGTCCACGCAGGACGCCTACCACGAGGGCCGCATCTCGCGCGCGGGCCTGTGGGCACCGGACGGCGTGAGCCTCAGCCTGGGGCGCGCCCTCTACAACTCCACCGACAGCCTGGACAGCACCAAGGCCGTCAGCATTGCCATGGAGGCGGCGGCAGCCATGGCCAGCAAGCGCCACCCGTCCACCGACAGTCACAGCTCAGTGCTGACCTGCGACAAGGCTGTGCTGGTGTCCAAGGCCGAGGAGTACCTCAAGACCCCGCGGTCCTCCATAGGCATACAGGTCAGTAATGTTCCTGGAGGCCAAGGGAGGCACGGCCTCCTCTAAGTATTTAATTAAAAAATTATCTACAAGTTGGGATTCATGAGGCACATTTTACATTCCAAATTTTCTGTGTTAAATTCACTAACGCCATGTTTTTCGTTGATTGGAGTATCGAGCAAAATAGCGCCCCTATACCATAGTGCAGAGGCCAGTTTTACTTGGCCTCTACTACCTAGGGTTTTAGCCAATCAGATTGAAGCTTGGCTTGGCACCGAAAGCTCATCAAGGTCAATCAATAGTAAAAAATAAAAAAAATCCGCAGGCCAGCTTCAGTGTGCCTCCTACACTAGTACGTCATCATAGCAATAATTCGCTAATCATTGCAAAGCCATGCTGTTGCTAACCATGAGAGCGACTGTTACGTCGGAAAAAAGTTAGAGTGGTTGGCGACGGAGACCCAGACATTTTTTCAGAAGGACTACTTTACTAAGCTACCTTTTGAAAATCAGCTTTAAATTACTCCGAAGCTGAACTTTACACAAGGAAGAGGCGAAAGAAATGCCTCTAGAGTTTTTTGTGAATTCTGCTAGAATTGACTGGCTACAAGGAGTGCAAAGCTGACATATCAATGAAATCATCCATAATATGAGAATTAAGGTCCAATGGGGATCTGTATGATCAGGTCACAGATGGTTTTGCCATCACGAAGGCCAGGACAATGCCTTTCTCTACAAATAGCGAGTTACTTTATTTGTTGTTTGTGCCTTACAAAAAAAAAAAAACTTTTAATGTCGGCCTCATATTACTGTTGGTGATAACTGAGATGTTATCATGAATATGGTGTTAATAAACAGTAGCAGCGTATCAGCAGCAATCATTTGTTCTGATTTGTTCCAATTTGTATTTAAATTCAAATGATTCACATACTGTATAAAGGCTAGTAGCTTGCAATCTCTCTGGCCTCCTCTGTGAAATTGGCCACAGCACTGCCACTGATACAGGTATGGCTGCACGTGTATGTTGTGTGTGTGTGTATGTGTGCGTGGGCTGTGAATGTGTGAGAGGTGTGTATGTATCAGTTGAGTGTGCATATGTCTACACTGAAATAAGAATGTGTGTGTGCGCGTGCGCATTCTGTATGTGTGTGTGTGTTTGTGTGTGCTTGCACGCAAATGCTCTCCTGCTGTTGTTTCCTTTTGCTGCATCTCTCCCTCTTCTCTCCCTGTCACGACTTTCAATTCAATTCGACTCATTTCTGGGCAATTTAAATTCAAATGGGCTTTACTGGCTTGAGAGTTTCACAGGTGCTGTTGTGACTGCAAACCTGTTAACAAGAAAACAGCAAAACTTGCTACATAAAAAGTTTGCTGGGATGATGCCATCGTGCATCTATATGTACACGTCCTCCAGACTGATGTGACGCTGTTCTTTCTTTCTTATTCAAGTATGTTGTACAATCACTCATTGCATCATTGCATATTGCCACTGTCACTGTGGGGTGTCACTGTCACTGTGGGGTGAATTCGCTTTGCTGCCCTCCATGGGCTATAATCGCACTATTGTAAGTTTGGAGGAAGGGGCCATCTTCCTGTAGTTTCAAATGATGACAATTCCACTCTTAACCTGTAGGGTCACCGAAGACGAAAACTATTTAGTGCTGCTTAAGGTGGTGTGTGCCCAAGGCCTCACACATTCAGGTGGTGGCTTACTCATGTAAATGTATCGACAGACACTTACACACTAACAGTCATGTAACATTGCTTATACTCGCATGCTTCATATCCTAGAACTCATTGTTTTTTGAAGCCTCTAGGAGTTTCCTATCTAATAAGTCCCCAAACAACACCATTTGTCATTGTGATCACCGACACACCACACAGTGTAGACAATGAAATTGACTATGTTTAATCCATCACACCCATGAACTGGGGGCAGCCATGACAATGGTGCCCAGGGAGTAGTGTGTGAGGGGTGTGAGCGGTACTATGGTGGATTCGAATCTGCAATCTTGCAGTCACAAGTCCATTACCTTAACCCCCAGCCCCCCACTGCAGTATTACCTGCAATGCATGTTGAACAATGTGTCGATAACACTTTCTCATTCTTGGCAGGGGGGCAGTGGGGGATCCGTTTCACACACAGCTGCTTGTCCCTGTGTGGGGCTCCAACAGCTGGTATCTGGGTCTTAGCCCACCCACATTGGTTGTTGGTTAGTTATGCTATTGGTTGTTGGTTAGTGTTGCTATGACATGTAGCATAGCTCATAATTCATGACAGGACAACAGCAGATGTAAGCAGGGCTGGTGTTCCCCAGTTTTCTTTTTTTAGACCTCTGTGCCTTTTAGTTACACTTCAGGAGCCAGAGAGCGCATTGTGTTGGGTGCGCTTTTCTAAAAATAGCAGCCAATGAGTCATCTTACCGCAATCCATTAATTAGGATTCAACTCATGCCGAAGCAGGCCTCGCTGAATGGGTTCTCTTGCACTTGGCTGCTCTCTCCCTCCCTCCCTGCCTTCCCCCCCTCCCTCCCTGAGCCCACTCCTCTCCGTTCCTCTCCTCTTCTCTCCTCTCCTCGTCTCTGCCCTGCACTCATCTCTCTCTCTTATCGTCCACCTCTCTTTCTCTTTTTAGCTCTCTTCATCCACTTCTTCTTCACCCCTACCCTGCTGCTGCTTGCTCCTGGAGCCCCATCCTCTTCTCCTCTCTGCCCTGCATTTCTTTCTTTCTGTTATCATCTGACTTTCTGTCTCTCATTTTTCCCCTCTCCTCATCCCCCTCCTTAACACCCCGCCCCCCAACATCCTCTCTGCTTTGCACTTCTCTCTGTCTCTCTCTCTCTCTCTGCCTCTCTCACTCTCTCTATCTTAATATCCACCTTTCTCTTTCTTGTCATCTAACTTTCTCTCTTAGTTTACCTCTCTCTTCATCCTCCTCTCTCTTCATCTTCCTTCATCCCATGCCCTGTGGCATGATAGGCACGCGTGATGCCCATGTCCTTGTGCCATCTGAAAATGTCAGGCCTGCCACAGCATAAGGCAGCCGTGCCTCAGCGCCCACCCGCGTGCCACGCATGCCAGCTTAAGAGGCGCCATGCCCACCCCGCATCATGACAACTCCATCCATCATGTACACACACACATACGCACAGACAAAGAAACACACATACACACAGACATACACATAAACACACACTCAC
>CM059278.1:14514232-14734232 GCA_030347295.1 Setipinna tenuifilis
GGTACTAGCCTGATAAACCAGCCCCCTCGTACTACACTTCGTTTCATACAGAAGTCTGGCTGTGGTTCCATTGACATGGTTGTCTCAGGCAGCATCTTGACCAATCAGCGAACAATTTCTTCCTAGAGGTGTAGACAACCATGTCAATAAAAGCACAGCTAGACCCTCTTGTATGAAATAACGTGCAGTACCAGGAGCTGGTTTACCAGGCTAGTCTGGCAGTGAAGGGACAGAAGAAAGTGGCAAGAGGACTATGAGAGTAATAGAGAGAGAGAAAGAGGAAGAGAGAGAGAGAGAGCTGAAGAGAAAGAGAAAGAGAGAGGCTGAGAAAGTGAGAAAATGAAAAACATGGAGACGAGGAACAGGGAGACAGAGAGAAAGAGAGACAAAGAAAGAAAGATAGAGACAAAAAAGAAGAAGAATGAGAGAAAAAGGAACAGTGAGAGAGAATAAGAAACATAGAAAGGGGCACACAGGGTGAAAAAGAGAAACAAGGAAAGAAAGACAAAAAGAAAGAAAGTGAGAGAGACATAGTAGGAGGAAGAGAGAGATAGTAATAGGAAAGAAAGAGAGAATGAGAAACACAGAGAGGAGAAAAGAGAAAGAGAGACAAAAAAGAAAGGCAGAAAGAAAGGGAGAGAGACTGACAGAGACAAAGAGAGGATAAGAGACAGAGAGAGGAAAAGAGAGAGACAGAGGGAGAGAGAGATTGAGAGAGAGGGGGGGGGCAGACAGAGAGAGAGAGACAGAGAGAGAGAGAGAGGGCTAGGGAGCTCATAAAGAGCATGAAGCGTGGCGTGGTGTGAATCAGAGGCCCATAAAGTGAGCTCTGCGGCAGAGGCCATTTGATCTGGATCAGCAGCTCTCAGGGACGCACCTCAAATCAGCCTCAGCACCCAAACAGCCCCCGCTGACCGCTCGACTGACCAGCCGACCAGCCAGTCCCCTCCCTCTCCCCAGTGTACCACCCCCCCGCCCCCCCCCCAACACCCCCACCCCCCCTGCCAATCACTTTCGCCAGGTCTCAGCGGGTCACGTCCAGTCTCATTAGAGCCCAAACTATCTGCCATCTCGCTCACCACAGTGATTGTTATCGCCTGCAAGGGGTGAACTGAAATCCCCTGCTCTTGAAATTGGGATAAGTGTTTTCACATCACTAGCATTGTGTTTGTGTGTGTGTGTGTGTGAGGGAGTGAGGGAGTGAGGGTTCTCCTTGTGCAATCTCGAGCACGCAAGAGAGGCCGGAGTCAAGCCCTGTGCTTTGTGTTTGTGTAAATCAACCGATTGGTTCACCGTGCCGCCTTGTGCCAGCTTCATAAATCAAACGAGCGTTGGGATTTTTTGACAGCGCGCGTTTACACTCGCTGCAGTGGGTGTGCTCTCTGAGCCAATAACCCTCTACCCCCCCCACCCAACACACACACACACACACACACACACACACACACACACACCTCCTGTCAGCCCCGAGAACAAAGGCTGTAATGATTCTTGGTTCTTGTTATTTGTTTATTTTTCACAATATTTTTTCTCTCTCTTCTTCTTCTTCTTCTCTCTTTCTCTCTCTCTTTATCTTATCTTCCCTTTCTGTCTTTCTAATTCTCTCTCTCTTTCATAATCTCTCATGTTGTTTATTTTTGTACAATCTCTCTGCGCCCTCTCACCTCTCTCTCCCTCCCTCTCTCTCTCTCTCCCTCTCTTTCTCTCTATCCCTCTGTCTCTCTCCTTCTCTCTGTCTCCCTCTCTCCCTCCCTCTCTCTCTCCCATCTCTCCCTCTCTCTCTCTCTCCCTCCCTCTCTCTCTCATGTGTGGTTGGCAGGTTGAAGCGGCTACAGACTCGGAGTCGGAGAGTAAGGGTCTGCGGGAGTTTCACTCCGTGGGGATCCAGGTGGAAGATGAGAAACGGTGTGGCGCCATTTGTCTTTCATTCCCCAACACAAACATACTAACCTCATATAAACTCCCACGCATGCACACACACACACATACACACGCCCACACACACACACACACACACACACACACACACACACACACACACACACACACACACACACACACACACACACACACACGCAGACTTGCCACGTACATGTCTGTGATAGATAGATAGATAGATAGATAGATAGATAGATAGATAGATAGATAGATAGATATATAGATAGATAGATAGATAGATAGATAGATAGATAGATAGATAGATAGATAGATAGATAGATAGATAGATAGATAGATAGATAGATAGATAGATCAGAAAACACAGACACAGAAATACACTTGTGCACTTTTGTACACACACGCACGCCTACACACACTCTGTACAATCCTGTGTTTTCCTTAATGGGGTTGTTTGGTGCTACATTGTGCATGTTTGTGTGTGTTTGTATGTATGTATGCATCTATGTATCTATGTAGGCATGTATGGTTTATATTTGTATGTGCGCATACACGCATGCCTCACTGGTACATGTATTAGACAACATGGACCCTAACATCATAGACTGGCAACGGGCATGGAACAAAATCAGCCACGCATGAACTGAAGCTATTGTGCCACGTGAGGAAATGTGTTGAGTCACCCATGTTTGCGCCCGGGACCCTGTGCGTCATATTAAATTAAAACAAAATGATTTTTCCAAGACATTAAATTGGCTTCTTGCCTTAATCCAAATCCAAAACTGTGTTTGTGTTGGCGACGTGCCTGTATGTTTGTGTAAGCTTTTGTTAATGCCCATACATCCGTGTGCATCTGCGTGGGTCCAAGAATAGACGAGTGTACTGTAGTTGGGGATATTCACTGCCGCTCATTAAACCCTGTGTATTTGCCCTTTTCAGGCAATGAGTCATTTTGAGTGTCCATTCATGTTAACATGTTTATTTGTGTAGCTGGATTAAGACCTCCACAAACACACACACACACACAGATGCTCATACACACCACACAAACATACAGTACAGACACCCCACACGGCTTGTTCTTTTGTTATTTGTTTAGTTTTTTTACAATCTCTCCATTTTGCAATCTCTCTTTCTCTTATTGTCTACCAGAGGTGTCAATCCCAGGTTCAGAAAGTAAAATCCCTGCCACAAATTTGCTGATCGTAATGAGCACTCAAGACAGGTGGATCAGCTACTCAGTGAAGTCACTTGTGTTAGAAGGAAAGGTTTTTTACTTTCTGAACCTGGGATTGACACCTCTGGTAGACAATAAGAGAAAGAGAGATTGTGAGATGGAAAGATTGTAAAAAAACTAAACAAATAACAGAAGAACAAGCCATGTGTGGTGTCTGTATGTTTGTGTGGTGTGTACGAGTGTCTGTGTATGTGTGTTTGTGGAGGTGTTTAGTCTACACAAACACAAATAGCCCCCCAACACCACCCCCAGTCATGTGTTGACACGTTTTGCGTTTCCTCAAGACAGGTGGATCAGCTACTCAGTGAAGTCACTTGTGTTAGAAGGAAAACATGGCAGGGTTTTTACTTTCTGGGGTTCCTGGAATTGATGCCTCTTTTGACTACACACACACACAGACCCCCCTGGTCATGCGTTGACACGTTTTTTGTGTTTGTCATGTAGGCAGGGCCGCTTCAAGCGCTCCAACAGTGTGACGGCGGCGGTGCAGGCCGACCTGGAGCTGGAGGGCTTCCCCACCACGGAGGACAAGGGCCTGCAGTTCGGCGGCGGCTTCCAGCGCCACTCGGAGCCCAGCACGCCCACGCAGTACGGCGCCGTGCGCACCGTGCGCACCCAGGGCCTCTTCAGCTACCGCGAGGACTACCGCACGCCCACCGAGCCCCCCAGCCCCCAGCGCAGCCCGGAGCCCTGGCTGGAGCCCACCATCCGGGAGGCCGCCTCGTCCCCCTCGCCCGGAGGAGTCGTCGTTGTTGGAGGAGGAGGAGTAGGGGGAGGAGGAGGAGGAGGAGGAGGAGGAGGGTTAGGACCGGGAGGTGGAGGCACGGGGCCGGGGATCGTGCCGGGGATCGTGGTGGGCCCCGCGCCGGACTCGGGCCGGGCCTCGCCCTCTTGCCGGCGCGACGGCAGCTGGTTCATGACGCTGCTGCACACGGAGACCAAGCGGATGGAGGGCTGGTGCAAGGAGATGGAGGGAGAGGCGGAGGAGAACGACCTGACGGAGGAGAGTGAGTGTCATGGGAGGGATGGGGTGTGTGTGTGTGTGTGAGCACGTGAGTGTGGGTGTGTGTGTGCGCGCGTGTGTGTGCGTACGTGCGTGCGTACATGCATGTGTGTGTGTGTGTGTGCGTGCATGCATGTGTGTGTGTGTGTGTGTGGGGTGGAGGTGGGGGTGACAGGTTTTGCTAAGAGCTGCAGACTAGATGTTCTCCCTCCTTCTTCTTTGGCAGGCCACTTTGCGAAATACAGGCTTAGTTTGAGGCCCTGGAAATGTTGAAGACTGCTTGCATTATTTATGATTTTAGATGTATTATTCGAGTTTTTCTTTTATGTTTGTATTATTATTTAATGTTTGTGCGTGTGTTCCAACTGAAGTGTTGAAGTGCTGACAGAAGTGTGTGTGGGTGGGTGTGTGAGTGTGTGTGTGTTTGAGAGAGTGTAGTATAGTGTAGTAGCCATAAAGATATAGTTAAGTGTAGCAGGAATTCAGTGCTATGGTACAGCTGGAGGGGGCAGTTGCTGTTCATGTAGTTTGATGTAGTTAGGCTTTTGTGAGAGACTGTTTGTGTGTGTGTGTGTGTGTGTGTGTGTGTGTGTGTGTGTGTGTGTGTGTGTGTGTGTGTGTGTGAGTGTGTTCATGCGTGCATGTTTGTTTTTGTATGTCTAAGCAAGTGTGCATAGTGTGTGAGTGTGTGTGTGTGTGTGTGTGTGTGTGTGTGTGTGTGTGTGTGTTTCTGTGTGTGCATGTGTGCGTCCATGTTCGTTTCTGTATGTGTGAGGGAGTGTGCATAGATCCTAAAACATGTTGTGTGTGTGTGTGCGTATGTTTGTGTCTGTGTGTGTGTGTGTGTGTGTGTGTGTGTGTGTGTTTTAGTCCTGGGGAAAATCCGGAGTGCGGTGGGCAGCGCTCAGCTCCTCATGTCTCAGAAATTCCAGCAGTTTTACTGGCTGTGTCAGCAAAACCTGGTGAGTAACATCCCTCTCTCCATTCATCCTCCTCTCTGGCACCCGCTTCACTCACCCTCTTGTGTGTCTTCCAGTCACTCTCATCCATACACACCCCTCTCCCTCTCCCTCTCCCTCTCCCTCTCCCTCTCCCTCTCCCTCTTCCTCTTCCTCTCCCTCTCCCTCTCCCTCTTCCTCTTCCTCTCCCTCTCCCTCTCCCTCTTCCTCTCCCTCTTCCTCTCCCTCTCCCTCCCTCTCCCTCTCCCTCTCCCTCTTCCTCTTCCTCTCCCTCTCCCTCTCCCTCTTCCTCTTCCTCTCCCTCTCCCTCTCCCTCTTCCTCTCCCTCTTCCTCTCCCTCTCCCTCTCTCTCCCTCTCCCTCTCCCTCTCCCTCTCCCTCTCCCTCTCCCTCTTCCTCCTCCCTCCCTACTCATCTGCCTTCATTTCCAACTTACTCATACGCAAGCAGCCATTCCACTTCTAGCCTGTATCTGGTTTCCTATGGATCTCTCTCTCTCTGTCTCTCTCCCTCTTTCTTTCAGTCTCTCTCCCTCTTTCTTTCAGTCTCTCTCTCTCTCTCTCTTTTTTCTCCCTCTATCTTTCTTCCTCTCTGTTCCTCTACCTCTCTCTGTATATATCATTCACTCTTTTTCTCTCTTTCCCTCTCTCTTTCTTTCATGCTCTCTTTCTTTCTTTCTTTCTCCCTTATTACAGTTTTTCTCAGTTGTTAAACTACTAAAACCTATTGGCTGCAATTTTCTCAATTGCTTGAACTCTTTTACAGTGCTGTTCACTTTTTTGTCAATACTTTAAACAATTTTCACATAGTAGAACACGATTTGCAAAACTCAGTGACTCCTCTTTGCAAAACTCTGAACACGTTGCCATCACATTCTCATTCTCAAAACACATTTTGCATTTTTTTGCATTTGCAAAGTCAGAATTGATTTAACTTCATTTCAAATGAGCTGACACCACCAATCTACAGTTTTTACGCAATTGTTAAGCACTGAAACCTATTGGCTGAAGAACGTTCTCAATTGCTTGAATTCTTTAACAGAACGGTTCACTCTTTTGTCAAAGCCTGAAACCATTTTACACAGTAGAGCACAATTTGCAAAACTCATTGACTCATCTTTACAAAATTTTAAACACATTCTAATCTGATTCTCATTCTCAAAACACTCATAAAAACTGCAAACACTAACTCCAGTTGTCCAAGAGCATTTCTCAAAATTCCGGACTCTTGTTGCAAATGCAAACTGTTGCCTCAAAACAGCTTTATGTTTGCTCAAAACCAAACTCTATCCTCAAATCAGAAAAAAACACGAAAGCACAATGTTCAGATGTATGCAATGGCATAATTTATATTTCACAGCACTAAACATGCATTTTCAACTGAAAAAAAATGCTAAACTCAGGATGTTTATGTACAAAAACTAAAATACATCAAGTGGAAATATTAGATTACTTGTTAAAATATTTCAAACAAAAAACATTACATACTAATACAGTACAAATGAAAACTTCTTGTGCTGTATACAGTGCTGCAAACAAGATATCACTGGGCTTGGGCTGGGTCAGGCCACAGCACCTCATCCACATCATAAACAATTATTTTCCTTGCCAGGCAACCGGGAAAGAATCCCCTGGCATGTCATATCCATCCATACACTGTTCCTTGCCTATGTCACAGGCCAATTCCATGGCCTCTAAGAGATTTCGTAGATTGTTGTCAACCCATGAATGAGATAATGTTGGCTCTAATTTGGTTAGTAGAAATTATCACTCTTTCTCTTCCTCTACCTCCTTTTCATTTGAAATAAAGTAAAATCAATTCTGACTTGTTGTGCTTAACTTATGGCATTTGTGCTTTATTTGTGAATAAATTTTGAGAAGAATGTTTAACATTCTGCATTCTTCATGTGTTAGGCCTAAATAATGCAGAAAGTTTTGCAAAAAGAAGTGAGTTTTGCAAAATTGTGTTCTACTATGTGAAAATTGTTCAAGCTATTGACAAAAGAGTGAACAGTTTTGAGAAAGAATTCAAGCAGTTTAGAAAGTTGTTCAGCCAATAGGTTTTTGTGCTTTAACAATTGAGAAAAACTGTAATCACAAATGAAGCACAAATGCCATAAGTTAAGCACAATGAGTCAGACTTGACTTTACCTCATTTAAAATAAGCTGACACCACCAATATAGGCCGGTTGGGAGAGCAACCAGGTTTTGAAGGTTGCAGCTTGAAAGTGGATGCTAATCAGAGAGAAAAAGGACAGAGAGTCCAAATGTGAGGGGGGTGGCAAAGTAGAGGTAGGAGAAGAGTGGTCATTTCTCACCAAAATAGAGCCACCATTATAGATCATGTTCTTGTCCATGGGTTAGCGACAAGAGAAGCAGGATTGAGAGTTCAATCCAATCTATGTAATTTCTTAGAGGCTATGGAATTGGCCTATGGTGTAATAGAATGGGTATGACATGCCAGGAGATTCTTTCTCCAATCCCTGGCAAGGGACATCATTGTTTGTTTTGTGGATGAGGTAATGTGCCTGACCAAGCTAAAGACATGATGAAGTCCAGTCATCTCTTGTTTGCAGCACTGTAATCAGCCCATGTTTTTTTATTTGTACTGTATCATTGTAATGTCTTTTTGTTTGTTGTATTTTACCAAGTAATCTTATACTCCCACTTTTTCTAAATTATGCTATTGTATGCATCCGAACAGTGTGCTTTCAATTTTTTTGGTGTAGTGTTTACTAACTACTTCATTGTGATTTCATTTTGACTGCATTGCTTTTGTTTTCAAGATATCGTTTGGTTTTGAGCACATGTAAAACTGTTTTGAGACAATACAATAGTTTGCTTTTGCAACAAGAGTGAAGAATTTTGGGAAATGCTTTTGGACAATTGGAGTTTGTGGTTACAACTCGGAAATTGAGTTTTAGTATTTGAGAAAAACTGTAAACTGACAAGACTCTATATCTCAAGCCATCTCACACTGCTCCACATCTGATGTCTGGTCTCTATTTCTGGTCTCTATTTACCTTTTGTGTTATGCTTTTGGTTGTTTCCCATGTGCAGTGTGCTTCTATTTGTTTAGTTGAAGGGAGTGCTATTTGTTTGTTTGCTGAATATTGCAAGGTTACCATTACTTCTTAACAGAGTGGTAAAAACGTTCTTGTAAGCACTAGATGACTGCAATTTTGTGGTGTTTTTACAATCTTGGTTCAGCAGCTTTAATAGGCAGTTACAAGCACACACGGAATAAAGACGTGAGAAAAGAAAGAAACACAAGAAGGAATTAATATCGATCTGGAATCCCCATCTCTAGGGAGTGGATAAGTGACCAAAAGTCCTTCATTTGTGATGGTATTATGTCATATCTCTCTGGGGGGCCGACATTCTGTATGTAGAGCATAAACTACAATAATTCATCTGTTGTGAAGTTGATGGAGGATCTAGGCAAATCTTCCCTGTACTTTTGCAACCCATTTTGCCCCTTTCCTCCCTCAGCTGCGCCAAATAAGCTATATCTTAAATTGGAGCTGTCTAGATTTGTGAAAAATTGAATGGCCAATTTTTTGCCGTCGGCAGCAAAAAAATGCTTGTTCACATAGGCTTAAAAGTGCACGGGTCATGTGATGTGTGAACATAAACACTTAAATTGAGTTCTCCTGGCTTTTCCCTGTTCGACTCCAAAGGGAGGCGCCTTCGTTGGAAGTGTTACATAATGAGGGGGGTCTCAGCTTGTGAATTTATGATTTTTTTTTCAAGAAAGGCGCATGTGAATAATATTGCTAACACTTTCAAAACATGGATTTCAGTCAATGTCCAAAAGTCACATTGGCAAATAAGAGGCTTAGGAAGTTGTCTAATTATGTTTGCCTCGGGCCATCATCTGTTTCTCTTCTTTCAGAGAAATCCTCAACTGTCAACTTTTACCACTTGTTTGTTTCATACACTTTCATTCCTAAGCTCTATCTATCTCTGTTTCAGACATACACACACATACACACACACACACACATACACACACACACAAACGTGCTCTATCACGGTATATGTATTTAAACTCTCCCTAGTTGCCGGGGGATTAAGTCCAGTGCTGACAGTGTCGTAGCTTACATTTTCCCCAGCATTCTTGAGGATGTCAGCAGAAACTATCCGAGCTAAGAGGGGGCATCAGCTTTTGTCACAGAGTCCAGAGAGGTCAGAGGTCATTCCCGCTGATGCAGACTCCAAGGCAGTGGTGTTTGAGCAGGGTATCACTGGTTGGGTCAGTGTTTTACAAGTTTTTGTAGCAATAATCCATATGAGCTAGCACACAGTGTTTGCAATGTATCTGTCCCAGACATTCATATTCATTTGGACCAGCTGCCAAAAACAGAGCTGGTGCAATAGCACTAAAGCAGAAGAGTTTCTCCCCCCCAACATATTTATAGTTAGTCAGGTTACAGGAGCAGTGGGAAATGTTAAGTTCTAACTCCATGACTCTGTAAGGTCTATAGTGTTATCATACCAAGCACAGGTAAATTGACCACTAAAAATGTTTCTACCATACTTATAAATAACATTTAGCTGTAAGGGCAAAAAATAAATGAGTCTTTTCAAATATCCGTAAAGGCCATCCATTTTTCTATTCATAGAGCAGAGCTTAGAGAGCATGTATTCAGCGTCTGAACGTGTGGTCTAATGGAAGCCCCATACAGGCGCTCTTTCACAGGCAGTGTGGATGGAGTGGCTCCCGGAATAATAGACCCATCAATGCCTCCGAATTTATAGTACTGCACAGGCCAAATGATACTTCTACTGCATGAATCACGTCATGCGCACCTCAAATTGGGGTTTTACGCTAATGCATGCTCTTGCTGGCAGCTCCACTGCCCACTATGTTAGTACATGGTGAGTGGTGGGAAAGTGCCAGGAGGGCACCTGAAGCCAGGACAAACAGTATCTGACGGTCTAAATGTCAGAGCAGCTTTTTTTTTATCCCTTCATATTCCACCTCTGAGAGGTCAGTCATTTCACACCCTCTCCTGTTCTCCCTTTTGGGGATTTGCTGTCCAGTCTCCTGTACCTTTTCTCCTGGGCAAATAGTCCTGAACTCTCCTCAGATCGGACGTGATGGTCCTTTGGTAAAGGTTTGTGTGCATGTGAATGCGAATGCTCTGGAGATGGCTGAAGGTGTTCAAGGGTGCAGCGCCAAGATGGGTTCCCAAACTTGATGCTGTCTCGGCGTTTGAATCGCCTGTCCGCACACGGCCCGTTCGTGCTGTGCATCTCAAGCAGTAAATACAACCTGACTGCCCCTACCTCTCTCTCTCTCCATCTCTGTCTCTCTCTCTCTCTCCCTCCCTCTCTCTATCTCTATCTCTATCTCGGTCTCTCTCTCTCACTCTCACTTTGTCTATCTCCATCTCTCTCTCTCTCACTCTCTCTCTCCATCGCTCTCTCTCTCGCTCTGTTTTTCTCTCTCGCTGTTTCTGCTGCAACTCTCCTTGACTCTTTCCTGCTTTCTTCCCCTCTTCATCCCTAATTCGGTGCGACTGTTGTTGATTGTTGGGATATTGTCATGCGTTGCGGCATCACTATACTCGCCACAGATAAGCTGGAGAAATAATGAGGTGGCAAATAGGCTGGAGCCGCCGCGTGGCTGCCACTCTGCATACCAAAGAGAGCCGGGCAGGTTGAGATAGCAGGATGGATGAGAGCGGGGCTTGTTTTGTCTGATTTGTACATCTCCTGGCCAAAGGAGCTCTGTCATCTCTCAACGAGCACTACCTCAAGCTCAGGAGACATCCCTTTTGGACTTGGGAATCGAGCTTTGTTTTAAAAAAAGAAAGGGTTGTGAATTTTTTATGGAGCTGGGCCAATACCTCTCAGTGACCTGAGTGTGGGTTTCATAGAAAAGAGCTTAAGTTACATTTCATCTGCGGGAAAGTGACCTTCAGTTCTCGAAGAGTTGGCAGCGGTAGGTGATTTGAATCGCCAATGCTCCTCCAGTCTACAATTTGTTCTCATCAAGTGGCAGATGGGGCCACCTAGAGGGAGAGCATGGAGATGCAAAGAAAGTAGGGAGGTGTTTCATAACACAGACACACAGACACACAGACACACACACACACACACACACACACACAAACCTCAGATTCAACTCATGTTTTTCCTTTTTGAAGTCTGTTTTTTTATTTGTTAAGGTATCCGGTTGTAGGAAACCAACTTCTACAAGCAATACCCTTTAATTCTTTATTGCCTGCTTTTATCTTATTTGGACAAGATGGTATTTAGTAATGCCTAATCAACAGTGTCAGTACATTTTCTTTACACTTGCTAACTTGCTTACCTTGCCCGTAGTTAAACAGATAGTTCCTGTATTCCTGTCCTATTTATGCCAGAGACTCTGACAATAACTATAACTGTGACTATAGTGATATGAGTGTCTATACTGAAGGACGACATTTTAAGATTCTTTTAATGAGTGTACACAACTGATAGAATGTGACATGCTGTAATTAATCTAATTAATCCTGAGGGCTGGTTTTCATTGTTCATCAAATCGCTCCAAAAATTGATCCCAGTAATGTTACTAAGCCAAATCGTTGTCATTATAGTTGTTGTGTAACCTCTGCATTTCTGAACTGAAGTCGCAATAATATATAAAAATATATGTTGTTAAATGTCTTTATTGTTGTAGTATCTGCTGTAAACATCTCTTTAAGTCAGTGTTTGCTTGCTGTGCCCCAGGACCCCAGTGCCATGCCCAGACCCACCTCTCAGGACCTGGCAGGGTTCTGGGACCTCCTGCAGCTCTCCATCGACGACGTCACCTCCAAGTTCGACGAGCTCCAGCGTATCAAGAGCAACAACTGGAGGGCCATTGAGAGCCCGGAGAAGAAGGTGTGTGCTGAAGACTGGGTAAACCGCACTTTATAGCCGTCGCCCTTTCAGTGTCTGTGTGTCTTCAGTGTCTGCTTTTCCTCAACTGGTCTATTTTGAAAACAAGCAACATTGCAGTTTTTTTTATGTGTGCATTTGCAGCTACAGTTGCTGTTTCAAGTGTTCCATCTTGGATTGTTATTTTCCACACTGTGGCCATTATTGCTGTTATTGCTATCTTTCTTTGTTTTTCTCTTCATCTCACCTGTCACCTGCATTTGTCTCTCTCTCTCTCTCCTCCTCCCCTAACCCTTCTAACTCCTCTTTCTGGGCCCTCTCCCTCCTTCCCCAACCCTTTTTCTTCTTTTTCTCTCATGTGTTGAGCAGTTGCCACCTCCTGTACCAAAGAAGATTCTGCGAGCAAAGAGCGGGATGACGAGGGAGAAGTCCCTGGACCTGCCTGACCGCCATCGGCAGGAGGCTCGGCGCCGGCTCATGGCGGCGAAGCGGGCGGCATCCTTCCGGCAGAACTCGGTGTCGGAGAGGGCGGACAGCATCGAGATCTACATACCAGAGGCCCAGACACGACTCTGAAAGCCGGGGGAAAAAGAGGAGGAGGAGGAGGAGGAGGGGTGGGGTCGGGGGTTTGGGATGGAAGAGGTTTTTGTGAGGGCAGGCAGACCAGCAGGAGGGGGACACAGAGGATGGCATCTCTCCACACACTCTCACATTTATTCACTCACACACACATTCACATACACACACAAACACATTCACCCCATCTGTGGCACTCTGGCCAGCTCTGCCCTTCTGTCATGCTGACCTCCATGTCTTTATTTCAGGCTCTTTTCACAGTTGCCAATCCTGTTCCTCCCTTCCATCCCCTACAGTCTGTTAATATGATCCATCTTCTGGTGTTAGGGAAAATACTTAATGTGCCATAGCTGATAGTTTGACTTTCTTATTTTTCTTCAGGGGTAAAATGTTACATTTCCTGTGGGGATTACTTTAAAAAGTCTGCGACCCACAGTATGATAGGGGAGGCTGTTTGGTTGCTGAAAGCTTCTCTTGGAAGCTTTCCTCTAGAAACTGCACAGGTGCATCCATTTGGGTCAGCATTTGTGTGGTGCAATTTACAAAGTGCAGCTTTGAAATCCACCAGCAACCATGGAAAAAAAGCTCTGTGGCCAGTTTTGGTGGGGAGGCCAAGTCTAAGGTTCTCAGAAGTTATGACTGCAGGTTCTTGCCAAGGTTTTGTGATTAGAGAGGCAGTTACATACCAACTCCTCCCACACCACTCACTTCAACCCTTGTTTAGATTTAAGATTTAGTTTGTTTTGTTTGTTTTTAACACAGAGCAAGTTGTGGACATTTAATGAAGTGGGGAGAAAACCATTTAAAAGTGCCAACGCTTAAAAATACCTCAATCGTGCATGTCATGTCATAGCTTTAGGCCAGTTGGAGGCAAGTCATTTCTTCTGAAAACTCCTTGGCTACCCTCTGTAAGCCCTGGTGTTTCAAATGTTGGAAAAGTGCAGCTGTATTTTCTTGTTATCCATCATGTGAACAGACAGTGCTTTTGGTGGATAGGATCAGGAAATAGCTGTACTACACCCAGCAACTTGTGCCATAACATTTAACTCCAATCTGAAAAAAAGATGTACATTTTAATGATGTGTGCTTGAAACTAAAACAAGCAGGTACTGTGCCAATATTTCTTTTGTTTTGTACTATTTCATATGCCATTCCATGACTAAGGGTTCATTCTAAGGACAACAATAACGACAACAAAAGGTTTTTGGATGGTGTTTGCTTAGATATTGAATTCACAAATGTGTAAAAAAAATGCATTTTTGCACTTTTCCTCTTCTCTAATTATACTCGCGTTCGTATTTCCAAGGGAAATGTATGTACTGAAGTTCACAATGATATTGTTGCAATTGAATTGCAAGGTGTATATGACTTTGTTTGGTTACTGCCCTGCTTCTGAATGTCACCTGAAACACTTGCCTCAAACCAAGACAGAGGACTCAAACACACAGCGTAACAGTAGTGGTCAGTAGCTGTGAACAAATGTAACAAGACAAGTGCACTACTCTTCAATGCTATACGGTACCCCGATCCAGGCAGGGTTGACAGCGTTCGCTTGGATATCAACCATTATAACACATCTCAGTGACAATGCACAATATTAATCAATATCGACACAGCCGAGCTATCTCCTTTAGATTTTCCAGTTCAGTTTTGGGTGGCGTCGGTAAATAATCCCACTTTGTAGGCACTGAAAACTTTATTCAGACATCAGATATCTATGATGATTCCCACACAGAATACAGTATGCTGTAGCTGGAGTGTTGCAGGAGTGGAGGTTTGTGCCATCAAATGTAAGTGTGCTTAGCAGACCTGGACCTGAAATCATCCCATGTTTCTTTGAATGCAAAACACAAACGTATGCACAGCAGAAGAAACTAACACACACAGACGTGCTCTCGTCTAGTGTGTTATCCCTGCCAGACGGTCAGGTTGGGTAACTGTAATCTGAAAGTTAGCTGAAGCTTATGTTTCTCTTTAACAAAAAGCCATTGTGGGTTTGAGGATCAAATCAGTGATTGCTGGATTGGTCCAACACTTTCAGTGATCCTTGCTGTACAAGATTTATGCAACAGTGCAATGGCAGAGCTGCCACTGAAAGCATAGTCAGCACACATGCTGGATATGCAGTACCCACTTAAAGAGTGTGTTCTGTGCTGGTGTTACAGAGTTCCTGAGGGGTGACAGCAGGGTAAGGATAGCAGAAGATAGATAGTTACATAACTAGAGCAGACATATCTTGTCGTGTCCAGGCATGTATTGTGTGTATGAGTGCTAGTTATTTTGTTTGTTTGTTTGTTTGTTTGTGTGTTTCTGATTGGCTGAAGGTAGGCCTGCTTTGAGGTGAGGTGAAACATCTCCAAGATAATCGGATCCTGTCCAACTGATCGATAGTTGAATATTAGAAAGCTGTTGCTGGGATGTTCCCTTTAAGAGTGGTTGAGCCGGAAACAATGAAGACTGTCATTCCTGTTTGCACCCACTGTGTAGCCTACCCGCATGCATGAACTGAAAATTGTGAGGCTTCTGTTTGGAAATCTTCTTTGACTTTGCCTGTAGAAAAAGATATATATTTGTTTTGTGTGTCCACTGAGGGGCATTCAGAGCAGGCTCACCCTCTCACTTTCAGTGAGTGCCGGCTACTGATGGCTTCGGTAAGGGCTGCTTCTCAAGACTAGAGGGCGAGGTGACCGTGGGTTCACTGTGCCTCCGAGCTATTTTCTCCCCTCTTCTTATTTGTCCCTTTTACTGTTTTACAGCAAACAACCCCTTAGCAACATCTCAGACACCAACTCCCCCTTCACACACACACATATACACGCACGCTTACAAGTGGGCACTCATACACTCCTCTTCTGAAATGCCCCCTAAGCATCTCAGATCCACCTACCCCACCCCCTTTCTCTCTCTTTCTCTCTCTGTCTCTCTCTTTCTGTGTCTTTCCCCCCCCCCCCCCATCTCTCTCTCTTTCACTCACTGTCACACACACACACACACACACACACACACACACACACACACACACACACACACACACACACACACACACACACACACACACGCACGCACCACTGCTATGCTTCTGAAATGCCCCATGTCATCCCAGCAATGCCCCACTGAGTTCTTTTTATTTGACCATCTTGACAAGTGGAGGAGAACAGCAGCACCAGCTTCTGGGTGTTTTAAGGCTGTGTGGTATGCATGGCTGTTTCTCACTGCAGTAGTCTGAAGTCACTGCGACGACATTAAGGTTTTGTGCCACTCTCAGAGGGCTTTTGGAACCTAATGTGGCTTTGATTTGGGTGCCACAGCACAGGTGTTTTGTTGAGATGCATTTAGATTCTTGTGCGCAGATATGGCCTTCACATGTTGACAGATAGTTCATACATTTATAATATAGCTGTGGCAGTGGTTAGATAAAAAAGACCACAGAACAGTATCACCATTTGTTGGCTCAAAAACCTTTATTTTACACTTAATTCGTTGACATAGCATTGTGATATTATAAACTATCTTACTATTTTAATATACCTCATGATATAGGTCTCTCTAGTAAGCCCTAGAAGCAGTCAAGTTTCATATTGAAATCACATCCTCACACCAAGGCGCTTGAGGGTGTTTCAGATGAGGCCCTTTGATGTTGCCAAGAGAACTTTCTCTCCCTTAAGATCTGCCTGAATGACATGACTCCATGCTATTTTAGTGGGAAGAAATATGGGCTGAGCCCTAATGCGATTCACTGCAGCCGTTTCCATGAGAACCCAAAGTGACACATCGCTGCCCAGGGAAGGCGTAGGCCTTTGCATTCCGTGGTGGTGTGCGTGCAGCAGGCATTTTTATATTCCGTAGCTAAGAGGCACCGACTCTAGTGTGTGGATGAGTGTCCTCAAGAAATCTCCTTCTGTCCTGCCTGTAAAGGCAGACTTCTCTTAGCAACAAAAAAAGACAGCAGCTCTTCGCTTTTTTCTTTCTTTTTTTTCCACCTCGCCAGAACTCACTCTTTGGTTTTGGAGTCCAACTTTATCAGTGCAAGACAAAGTCACAGACACATCATGCCCTCTGGTGGGACAACGGAGAGGAAAGAAAATGCCTGATTTGTTTAAGACTCACAGAATCCATTACCTGCCCTTTGATTTTAAACGAGCTTGAAAAACCAATTGCCGCCCACTCAGAAACGCAATTTATCACAGTCTTTCCGAGTCTAATGCTTAGCTGCGGGTTTGAAACCTTTGGGCCTCCCTCTTTGTCAGCCTCCAAATGAATGAGCACCTCCAATGCAGGCGCGTCGGGTGCTGAGGACCACGTCGCAATATTTTGATTGATTAGCCAAGATCAGAGTACTGATGATTTACAATTCAGACAATCCGTGTGTCCCTCATTCTTTCTCTCCTTCTCTCTCTCTCTCTGTCTCTCTCTCTCTTTCTCTCTTTTTTTTCATCCTCCATTCCCCTCCTGTGGTTTTTCTCATATGAATAGCAATGATAGAAACACCATTCAAGGTGCCTTATTCTCAACATCAAGAAACTAAAGTTCTCCTCTGGTGTTTCACTGCAGATGTTCATAGTCATAGATTATATTCTAGTAATACTAATATGAGTCATGTAAAGCTAGGCAATGCAGGTACTCATAAGACTCAGACTGAGTGCTAACTTAATGCAGTGAGACATACCTGAGGTTGTTCAAGGGGGGTGGGGGTGGGGGGGTCAGGAGGATCTTGTGAATCATTTTATATTGAATCCAGGCTCAGATCCAAAATCAGTTTCTTCAAGTTTGTTGGCATGACATGAGACGTATCGGCCAAGAAAGGCCGTCATTGTTGTGCATTCCCTTCCCTGGCAAACAAATCAACATCATGATCTGTAGGCTGGCTACATTTCAAGGTCTTTTCTCGTGGGACAAAACGCTCGATTCTGAAGAACCATCATTGCTGACAGTGTTGTACCAGTTAGAGACAATAACCCATTGGAAAAAAGCATTATAAAAAATCAAAAATGTGTTGTACTTTTCTCCCATGCCAGTGTAATGGTAATGCATTGTCTGTCGTTATTTGAATATGCAGTATCGGGGCCCAAAATTTTAGTATGTGCCAACAGTATATTTATAGCTAGATTTTAGCTTGTGTGTTTTGCATATGCTGATAAATATGGGCCTCAGAAAGGATGTTAAAGTGGACAGATGGTTATTCTGCATATGTAGTTCCATAAAAAATCACATTACAATCATAATGTGTTCTTTCCAGTCCCAACGCTACTATCAAGAGTTAATCTATGGCTTGACACATGCACAGAGAACAGAGGGTTTCTACAGCAGGTTTGTAAGTGGGGGCATTCAGGTTGATTGTTGTTGTAGACAATAGAGTCTTGGTTTAGGAGATATGGCACGTAGTGTTTTTGGGTGTGTTGTAGTTAGGAATCAGTAACTCAAGCTCTGTGGCAACATTTCAGCATCATACTATATTTGTATGTATGCCTGTAGTATGTGTCCCTATATGCAAAATAACAGGGTTGGCCTGTGTGTAGGTGCCAGATTGAGTAACTGTGTGTTGTCATGCTTGTCTAAAAAGATAATCAGCCTCTTTCATCCTTCATTATGGGTGGCATAAAGGATTGAAAGAAAGAGAGATAACATATTCTAATGTGTGGGTCCATCTGTAATATGTCTTCAGCACAGATTTTTTATTGAATTAAGCACTTTCATTAAATTGTTGCTTGCTTTGCATCTAGTTTACGAATACACAGTGCCATAACATCATGTGTGCAAGGCCACAAAGCCAGGGCAGACAACCAGAAGGGTGGATAGAAATATGTCCCATTGAAGATTATTTCATTGTCCTTATTTATGAAAAAGCCATTAAAGTGACCAAGACGTTTGAGGACCATGCTGAGTAGGCAGTACAATGTCCACTCTTAATATTTGGAAAGTGTGCAATGAAGAAATTGTGAGAGGGGTGTCAGAGGTATATATGCTGTTGTTCTTCCCATAAAAAGCTCTTCCTCAACAGATTTCAAAATGCATTATGTATAGGCATTTAATTATTACACTGCCGTTACCAGTTCCTTG
This sequence comes from Setipinna tenuifilis, assembly GCA_030347295.1. Taxonomy (NCBI): domain Eukaryota; kingdom Metazoa; phylum Chordata; class Actinopteri; order Clupeiformes; family Engraulidae; genus Setipinna; species Setipinna tenuifilis. Next base: position 14,532,832 of record CM059278.1, read on the forward strand.
TGTAATCTTCATGAGTCTTTATTTCCAGAACTTGCCATTGAGTCACTCCCTGTGTGTCTGTTTATATGTTCTGAACTAAATGGTTCGATTGAAAAGATGAGCTTTGGCCATCTGTGGTGTGACTGGTTGTGGTGGAGAGGCCTTGACTGGACATGAACAGCCTGTCCAGTGAGCTCACACAGACAATGCACCACTGTTCCAAGTTGTGTATGTATGTGGGACGCAACATACCCCCACACACACACACACACACACACACAAAGGCTTAGCTCAGTGCTGTTTTTTTTCTGTCAGGCACAGCATAGTAAGCAAACCCATGGAATTGCGTTGGGGCATTGGGGAGTACTGCTAAGCAGTGTTAGTCCAGGTGACATCTTGTTACTGTTGTGGGTTGCAGAAAGTCAAATTATGACTCGGTTGTGGGTATTTGTTTTAAAAATCAGTCAATCTAATGGCACACTCCTCCTCTTGAGAATATCATGTTCATAGTCATTTTTACACCTGGCTGCACACACACCAGTGTGTGTTGCATATGGTGCTCAAAGTGACACATGTAAATCAGAAATGTTTGCTTTGTCCAGGTTATTTCTGTTAATTCCTCAAATCCTTAAAATCCCAAAAATGAGAAGAGAAAGAAACAGAGAGAGAAAGAAAGAGCGTACATGTTTGAGATATAGGGGAGAAATCATCAGCTGTCTTTGGATAGAATTATAACACCTCTCAGATCTTGGAATGTGAAATTAGAGGAAAAAGATACCTAAATAAAATGTAGTTGTTTAGCTAAACCTATTTTCAATTATTATATAAATATATAAATATATATCATATCAATATAAAGGATGAATATAATACCTAATATTCATTATTTGTACAGAAATATATATAAATAAATATATAGATATCTGCTTCATTTGAACAGAACAATTTTATGCTCTTCCTCATGTTTTTGTTGATTTTACTTCTTGTTCGGGTTGTTTTGATAAGCTGTTATGATGGCATGCAAGATAATGATATTGAATGTATGATTTGTTGCTTCGTTGCTTTTTTGTACCACATTCTTGAATGTCATTTGTTGACTCAGATTTCTTTTATCTATTTATTGCACAAACATATTTATCTATTTATTTCTGTTTACAACCTGGCTTTTCTTTCATTTGGACTATGCCATGCTGCTCACTAGACAATAACTTGTAAGTATTTTGGTTGTCCCTCTTTTCATAATTTAGCCTCTTGGTATATTTGTTGGACTTATTTCCATGAGTTGGCCTCTTAGTTATGTTTGGTTACTTATTGCTGGGGTCATATGTTGTAAATACTTCTGCAATTAAATTTTTGGAAGAAAAAAAATGTTTCAGATTTGACTTCTTATTTAATCCTACACAACATTCAGATCTGCTGTGATTTCACTGTGCTTGTGTACGGTGTAGGGGTTTAGAGAGCCGACGCCAACAATAAGCATGTTGGCCAGACTGACATGATTGTGAAATTCTGTGCAGCATCACAGGCAGTTTCGGCGGGCCCTGCCCAACAAAGCTGTTCTGCTTAGGGCACCATGACTAGCACCAGCCCTGTGGTTTGAGGTCATAAGCCCGGGCTTGTCACCCGAACTGATACAATATTTCGGCCATATTTCACAACATCTGAGCCGCTCTGGTGAAAATGTAGCATTGGAATGTGTACATAAACGTGTAGCCAATAGCAAAAAGAGTATTCAGTATGGGGCGGGATTTCCTCATATGCCGGACCACGTGATCAAAATTGAAGTCATATGATAGTGGACAAGTTGTACCCTACTAGCCTGCTCTTCAAGGAATGTGATCAAAGGTTGCGTTTTTTTCAGCTGAATCACTAGGAGGTGAGCAATACAGGTTTTCTTTATTGATAAAATATCTGCAAGAGTATGACGCAGTATTATTCATAAAACAGGTAAGGAAAATATAAGACGAGTTAGTTTATCCTACGTTTTAGGCCACTAACGTTAACGTTGTATCGCCCAGTTCATAGCAAAGCATTGTTTTGTTTAAACTGGTGCATTTACAGGTTGTAATTTGTGTCATTGCCTCTAATGTGTTAAAAGATCATTTTGTTAGCCTATAATTTGTCGTAGTCTATATAAACACATCATACCCTAACCTAACGGTACATCTCTCGGCTACATTGTTGTAAATGCGCAAAATGTCAGTGCCTCGTGAGATCTATTTTTAATCAGGTCCTAATGGTGTCACTTCACCGTAGTATTTATCAGCCGCATGATGTAAATTAAATCTAATTACACGCTGTAGGAATCTGAAACTAACTGTATTATTTTGAATGAATGAAGCCAGCTTTAGTTGACCATATGAACCGCATGACTCATGTCCAAGTTAGGTCCACATCATGTCTGCTTCAATGTAACCCTCTCATAGCGGGTTGCAGCAGTCCTCTTACAAAATTTAGTGTTAAACCTGTTAAACTCCTAATTCACCGTCTATTCCTTACGTTGTCAAAGGTACAAATTCACACAGTATACTTTTTGTTGATATTATTGGGCTATATCCTTCCATGCCATGTATGACTTAATTTTGCATCATATTGCAGAAACTTGGGAAATACAATCTGATCCATGTTCTGAATGTCTTTCAGGATGGATTTTAACATTCAAAAGAAAAAACAAGCAAACTAGTAAGTTACTCAATCTTGTGAGAGCAAGTAAGCTTACACCATGGAATCCCAGCCTGAACTCCCTGTCCTCAACCTTTCTGTAAGCATAGACTACTTTGACTGGAACCTGCGCCTGCAGCTCATTGGCCTGGGATTTGGTTTCTACTCTGCAGTCTTCCTTGTGTGTCACCTGCTGTCGGCTGCCCTCTGCTCAACCTACCGTTCTCTACCCACCAAAGAGAAAGTTTTCTGGGACTTGGCCGCCACAAGGGGGGTGTTTGGGCTCCAGAGTACGGTCGTGGGACTGTGGACCCTGACCGAGGACTCGGCTTTGTTCTCGGACAAAGTGCGGGGGCAGGAAGACTGGTCCTGGTTTAACGTGCTGACGGCTACCGGCTTCTTCCTGTTTGAGAATGTGGCCCTGCATGCCTCCAGTGTGGCCTTTGGCAACTTTGACATGCCGCTGGCACTGCACCACTTCTTTGCCCTGGCGGGCTTCGCGGGGGCCGTGGTGTGGGATTCACTCGGCCACTTCCTGCCCATGATCACCTTGCTTCTGGAGATGAGTACGCCCTTCACCTGCATCTCCTGGATGCTTCTGAAGGTAAATGTGGCCGCCCGTCTGCACTGCACTGCAAGCTTTTAGGTAGTAAGACAAAGGTGTCAATCCCAGCTTCCGAAAGTAAAACCCTGCCACGTATTGCTTTTGTCTGTGCCGTTAACTAATTAAGCTGATTGGCTGATTTACTTGTCTGAAGATTTGTGTGTTTATTAGGATCAACTGGTTCAAAAAAAAAAAACAGTTGGACCAAATATGCGGCAGGGTTTTTACCTACTAAAACCGGAATTGATACCTGTGCAGTAGGCAGGGAGGGCTTAACTGCTGTTTCCCTGTTCTAAATTTCTTCTCATGATGTTTCTTAAAATTCTTATGATCTATCCAGAAAGTCATGTGTGCTGATCTCAACCGCTTCGCCATTACCTGTGTTGCTTTCTCTCTGTTCAGTCTGTGGTTATGTGTGTTGAACAGTATTTGCATGTCTTTTTAGAGATTGTCAAAATAGATTTCTTCAAAAGAGGAAACTCTTTTTTTATCTAACCATAAGAGAGGAGGAAGTAAAACTGTTGTCAGATGTTACCGTGCTAGTAACTCTCGATTTTCTGCCTGACTCAAGTCACACGCCTTGAACACTTATCCTGCAATTACTAATCTTAGCAGATGACTCATTGTTTAATATGAAATGTGGCAAAAGGGCATACTATGGGAGCTTTAAACACAAGTTAACATAGCTCCCTAAAGGTCTTCAAAGTACTTTGTTGAAAATACCTCTCAAATTAGGCATTTTTGCCTGCCTCCCCTATGGTTTAGAACAGGCTGTTTCTCATAAGAATTCCTACATGCTAGTGAACTTCTACTGCCCACGCCTCTGTTGTCTAAAACATACTATATGTCAGTTTAGCAAACCATTTTTTTAATTCCCAAGTGTGGGATGGCTCAGTTGGCTTGGTTTGCAATGTATCATAGTGGTGGAAACTGTCCCAGCTTATATTTTAGTCAGTGTTCTGTAGTACTAAATGGCAAAACATTAGTAGATAACTGGTTAGTTTGTGCTAAACTGCAAAAGAAACACATAGATAGGTACTTGCATCTTCCTTGTGTTTCCCACAGATAGTGGGATGTGACCCCTCATTGAGGCAAAGTTTGGTAGCTAATCCAAGTTTATACTGTCTATGTTTGATAAAGCAGTCATCCTTGAAATGGTTAGAGCACACCAGCAGACAAATATCCTCTGGTGCTTAGCCTAAAAAAAATTGGTCTTTGCAATTGACAGTACAACACTTTGTGTGTGGACCTAAATATTTCTTCATAGCATACCTATGCTAGCTCTTTTGCGACGTGACGTAGAAGACAGGGAGAAATATAAATGGATGGTTTAAGCACACAGTTTCACACTGGTAAACTTGCTATTTAAACAATTTTTTATTTTTTATCACACTGTGTGTAGAGGCAGTATAGATATCAAAAGACATTCAAAAGCCATCAAATGTGTTTTTTTTTTTTTTTTAAATAATATTGGACCTTTAGGCTATTTAAGTGTGTGCTTTTATAATTAGGTCATCCACTCTTTCTCTCTGTCTGTATCTCTCTCTCTCTCACGCCCATCACTCTCTGTGCGTTCTTCAGGCTGGCTGGGCACAGACCTTCTTCTGGAGGGCCAATCAATGGGTGATGATCCACATGTTCCACTGCCGCATGGTGCTCACCTACTACATGTGCTGGGTGAGCGTGACCCACTGGAGAGAGCTCAACGCCTACGTGTCCCTGCCCCAACGGCTGCTCTTCTTCTCCGGCCTGGCCATGCTCACCCTCATCATCAACCCCATCTGGACCCACAAGAAGACCATGCAGCTGCTCAACCCTGTGGACTGGAATTTCGGCAACAAGCCTGCTCCAGAGAATGGGCTCTACAAGGGGAAGTCCAAGCAGCACGCTAGCTGAAGGAGATCACAGCATCTAAAGGGGCCATAGAAGATCAAACAGCACAGCTTTAAGATGAAGCCATAAGATGTTGAAGTTTTTTTTTTTTTTTTTTCAACCGAGCTTGATATTGAGAAATTTTAGGATGGTTTAACATGAACTGATGCCTTTGAAAATACTCTCAGCTTTCAAATGGTCATTTTTTTGTAGGCACTTTTATTTAAGTTTTTTTTTTATTTTGTTGTGTAGGAGGGGGTGACTTTAGTTAGTCTCCTAACTAAAGGCACCATTAGACTTACTAATTGGTATTGCTGGTTACTAATATTTCTATGCGTAAGTCTCTTGGCTTAAGATGCATATAGCTCAACAATTGTGAATTTATTGTTGTAGATTGTTACAATCAGTCACGATTGACTGTATGAAAGAAACCACAGGTAAGGTTTAAGCATCACCCAGGTTTACACACAGTGAGTCAGCAGTTATACATGGGGCGTTGGCTGGTTAGAACACCACATTCTGGTCGATACATTTCTGTCTTAACATGTTGGATCGTTTTAAATGTTTGTGACTTTGCATTTAGAACATTTCATACATCACACATTCACACTAATAATACATTAATATTTCATTTTCAAAGTCTTCAAAGTGTTATTTTACTATATTGCACTTGATGCAACATACATGGGCAGTATCTTCCGTAGTTTATATTTGACCATGAAGGGGAACACTGTAAAATATAAATCAAAGCTCTTCTAAAATGGTTCCATGTTCATAAGCTAAGCACAGTTCTCATATCCTTGAAATAGCTTTCAAATTTACCTCACTTGGCTTAATAGAGCAGTGTGGCAGTGCAGCCCCTGTGAGGACTGAAAAGATTCCTCATGCTCACACCATGTTGTACTGGGACTTTGAAAATTTCAAAAGCCTTTTTGCTGTTGGGCCGTATAATAAGTTGTTGCCCTTCAAGAGGCTAGATGCAAAACACCAAATCAAAACATAAACAGAATTTGCGAATTAAGTTCTGGCTGTGTTACTGTTGTCTACATTACTAGTGAAATCAGTATTTCCAATTAACAGGTTTTCTTGATATCTGGTGAAATATCAGGACAATTTCATGAGTCCTTTCCATACTTTCTAAAATGTAAATGTAATTGTACAGATGTGTGCTTGTTGTGGCAAGAAAACTGTCACTTGAATGCAGAGTTGTTAATGACTTACAACTTGCTCACAACACAAATTCAAAGAGAATGCAATGAAAAGATTTAACGAATATAAGACATGACCCAGTAAAGTGGAGTCTTAATCTAGAAAAGGCTCTTTTTGACATATGTTAAGAAATGTCCAGCAGTTCTTTTTTAACACTTTAAAAACACAATGTGACCATTGGTATCATGTAGTATTTACACCTTACAATAAATTTCAATGGGACTGTGACCCAAATAGTAATGGTATGGTCTGGTCTGTTTTATACTACTTCTGTATATTATAGGCCAGAGAGAAGTAGTGGTTTTACATTTACCAGGCGAGTATTTCCAAGTTTGTGGTTTAGTGACTGACCCAGATAAGTTGTAAACTCAGTAAGTGGTAAACCTCTTAATGGTAGCACCTTATGTATTTGTCTGTCTGTAGGAGGTTTACCACTTGCTTTGAGTTACATACCCAGGTGAGTGACTGAACCTGCTTTCTGGAATGCCCCCCTGGCTTGTCCATGGTAATTGTTACATTTCTCCCCCAAGGGAAGGAACCCAGCTGCATAGTGATTTCAGATGTTAGGAATGACAACTGTCACACTGCACACTTGCATCTTTATCTAATTAGTACCCTGAAAGGTATAACTTGGGTAAAAGGTAGTCAAATGTTTGCCCCTCTTCAGTGTTTTTTTTTTCATTTCCTGGATTTGTGTGCTTCCTCGTCTGTTAGGTGGCACTGCTTTGCTAATTAAATGGAAGGTTTTAATCTGAAACAGGTACAGGAAAGACTGTGTCTTTAAAAAAGGGTTTTGCCCAAACAGTGCTTTGTGGCCCTGTATTTCTGATCTGATCTGTGGTGGGGTTTTATAAATGTGCCTTATCTGTTTTTAAATCACCTCATGCCCTTGGGGAATTTGTGGTACATTCCTTGTTTGTGGTGTGGTGTAAAGAGGTCAGTACAACTATGTTGTGTCAAGAGTGTCATTGAAATTACATGTTTTAACTGCTGGGAAAATATTTGCAGTACACACACAACACTAAAATGATGTTTATTTTTTCCCTGTAAGACATCTTTCACATCTTTCTGAAGAAAACTATTAAAGCTTAACTTTTAAAAGGTCTTGGTTGTGTCTTGTAACTACTGAAGCTGCCGAAGCCCATTCTGAACAATCATTTTTATACATGGAGAGGAGGTAAACTCTGTTCTCTGTGAACCATTAGCCTTGTTGCACTTACAGAATGGCTTTGATGCTGTTAGCTATGCTGTTAGCTAAAACAGCATAGGCCCATCTTAGAAACATTGTGAGCGTTTGCCCCTTCGTGGCCCACACTTATCTCAAGTAGATTAGACTACTACAATGCCCTCTTTGCAGGCCTCCCAAAAAAGTCAATAAAAAAACTACAGCTTATTTAAAACTTGGCCGCAAGACTACTAACAGAAACTAGAAGGAAGCACATCACTCCTATACTAGCAGAAACTACACTGGCTACATATATCCTACAGAATTGATTTTAAAATACACTTACTAGTATAACACTAACATATTGTCCTTTTATATTTCTGCACAAGCCCTTCGATCTGCTGAAGCAGGAAGCAACCTTCTCATACTATGCCCAAAGACATGGAATGCATTACTGCAGCTGAGTCCATTGATGCCTTAAATCGGCAACTGTAGACCTACCTGTTTAACCTCGTCTATTCTTAACAGCTCTATTCAAAGAACTCCCCGACAATCAGAGACCTGCCACACTTAATTGTTCTAGTCACAGACCTCCAGCACAATCAGAAACCTTCTCTCTACCAGTCTGGCAGATGGGCTTTGGTTCTGCCTGAGGTTTCCTCCTAGAGGTAAATAAACCAACACAAATAGGGAGTTTTTTCTTTATTAGTTTATTATTATTATTATTATTATTATTACATATTTGCACTACACTTACATTGTAACTGGGTAAAGTTAAACATAAGATGGAAGTCTGACAGTAGAGTTATTTCAGGTAAATTGGGCCATTAGGTGAATATAATATGTTTAATTTAAATATTATTTAAATTATAACATTTTATGTATGTGTTTCAAGTCATTTGAATGCCTTAATGTTTCTGTGATGGGCAGGGTGAACCCTTATATGGACAGTGGCAGAAAAAAGTAAATGGTCAGTGTCTCCACTTTAATAAAATGTCTTAAATTTTCAGATGTAGTTAAAACTAGAAAAACATTGTCATTTTAGTTCGGAATACATGCCTTTAGTCAGGGAAATATAGTTATAGTTACATTAGAGATGCTTAAGTACCTCGAAAACTCATCGGCCCATTTTAGCTAAAAATGCTATGGTAAAATGGGCCACCTCTTTTAGGTAAAACTGGCCACCCTTTAATGAGGATTTCTGTCAGTATTTGAGCAGAAAAGTTTGAGACATTTAAAGTGCAGTCGGGGTTGGGAGGGAGGATTGGCTTTGGTGGCTGAAGATGGACTGTGTGCGTTGGAAGGGAGGAGAGTTGCATGTGCAGTCGGCAGCACTGAGGTGGGGATGGGTCAATGCATGTGGGGATGAGTTGGCGTTGTGGAGCGGAGGGGTAAAGGGCACAGGTAGTTGGGGGGGTGGGGCCTCCAGTGACATCTAGTGGCAGGGGCGTGCAAGTGTGTGTGGGGCAGCATGGGTGGGGTATTTGGGTTTATGAGGGCTGTCCTCCCTGCTGTTGGGGGTTGGGGGAGCAAATATATGTGTGAAGAGAGGATATAAGGGGGGCATGAGGCACGGAAGAACGGGAAGTGCTGGTGATGGTGGTGACAGACATGAGGGCTCTTATATAGACAAATAGGCCTGCTCTTAAAGCGTCAATGCAGCTGAGCTGTTCACATTATTACATGATGAAACCATCAGTGTTTACATTGGCAAAAGTTGCCGAAATTGGGAGTACTAGTTAGATTTCCATGTACTCTCATGAAATTCTGTGCCTTATCATTTAAAGAATGTCTTGGTCACAAAAAAAGCTTATTTACAGCTTATTTGCTGGCCCATTTTACCTGATCACAAACTTTTCTCCCAGGAAGGAGCATCTGACATTAAAACACTTGAATATTTATATATATTAAATAGAGCACATTCTTACTACCAAAGATAGTAGAATACAAGTGACTTAATAAAAACAAACACATTTTGGCTTGTTATTAATTTCATCCTTAGATTTCATGGGTTATTCCCAAATCCCCATTGCCAAAAAGTAGCCCAATTTACCTGAATTCACCATATGTGAGCACAGCCTTCGGGTGAAACTTTCAACCACTTGCATAAACTGGTTGTGAATGTCACGACCAGTGCAAAGACAGTGTTGCTGTATGGCCACTAGTGGGCGGTGGAGCATTGTGTTAACTGTTAAATGGCCATCTGTCTTGTCCTTGGGTGCGGGTCAGATGGAGAAGTCAACTTCCCTACCAGAGGGCGCTGGATGGCTGGAAAAACTGAGTATCAGCAGATGAATTTAATACTTTACCATACTTGCTTGAGAGCTCCTGGATTGAATTCTTGGTTGAATTTTAAGGAGGTTATGTTTCCAAGAGGAAAGAAAAATGTAAGACGCAAATGGATTTGTTTTTAATTAACTCACAAACTCAATTCTACACACGCAACACACGCAACTTTATAGTGAGAACAGAGGGCACCTGGAAGCTCATGGTTTATCATTCACATTAGGCTGTCAAAATCAACAAAACAGTTGTCTGCCAAGTTCACAGTCTGTAGAAGAACGTGCTCGATGCTAAAACACCTTTAAAGGATAACTGGGAGATTATCAACTGGTACGAAGCTGCAGTTTTCAACCATTTAAGTGCAAATAGCAGTGATTACAAAAACACTGTCTGATGCACTCATAAAACATACACAATTTGTTTCATTTCTTTAGTTCAATAATTGTTTTGCTTATGTTGCGTTGTTTTACAATTTTACTGTATTTAAAGGTATAATGTATACATTTGTAAAAAATCACGTTACTTAGAAATATCCACTTCAGACCCCCTTCCATGATTGCACAGCTGTTCGGAGAGCCACCTCACAATGTCACGTGGTACAGAATGGAACGCATGTATTTCATCCGCTGCAAGAAACTTAAGGAATGTGATTGAGGCTCGTTTTGTCCAATTACAGGTCTCCATGAGCTGTCTCCACCAATGACCATGCAGCAGGAGGTGAGGACCTTGATGGATCAGCTTGCAGTTGGGAAAGGCTGGAAACGCTGCTCCAAGAAAAAATGGAAAAGAAGCAATAACGCCAGATGCGTCCTTTTTCCTATTCTGAATTAACAGCAACAACACAGTTTGTTTTACTCTATAGAACAAAAGGCATTGGCGAGTTTACGGCATATTTAAGGTATCTCGGAGATGGTAAGTTTATCATGTCTTTGAAAGTTCGTAGTTGTTTTCAAACTTCCGAGTTCATTGATAATGTAATGTTTAACAACACGCTTACCGCTAGGCTGTGTACCGTGAGGTTAATATTACTTATTGTTAATTTTATTTTTGTCCTGTCCAATCAAACGAGTGTCCACAGTTTGTGAGCCATTTCTGGTAGGCTTTACAACTCTCTTGCACACAAGATTCCATTAATGTAACGTGGCGATGGACATACTGCCAAGTTTAAGTAGCCTAACTGTGTTGCCAAATGGCATAACCAAACCTTAGACTTTTGCTGTATTGACTTATGTGGACGTTCTTCCCTACCCAGTGTAGTATGGATTTTTAGGAAGTGGGGAATTGGTAAAAGTAATCGGAATAGGTGCGCATGTAAGCCAGTAGCCTATTTCACCAACCTCCTTACAACCGCTTGTCTGAAAGTATTTTTAGATAGGCCAGTGGACCACACACAACAAAAGAAAAACTGTGCGGCTGTGTCTAAATCGACATTTTGTAAAATTTGTACATGATTTAACTTTTTTTAAATCATGTACCTATTTTTCGTTGCAAATAATGTTTCGTTGTAATTATGCTGTTCATAACACATATTAAGTTCTCAACACTGTCGTGACAGCCGTCAAAACTACCAATTTTGGAGTTATTAAGTTTGCTGTCAGCACGTAGTCTACATCTAATTTCTGGACTTTGCTGAACTACTTAAGACTAATTTCAAGGCCACAGGTGCACGTTTTGGCTTCTAAACTACTGCATACCATAGTGAAGGGTTAAACAGTGATTCATACCTCCAATTGCCTATGGTCACGAAAGATGGTAGATAGAAGAGTACCGATTCATTCAAAAAATAAGTCTGCCAAAGTTACTGTTCACCGACAATGTCAACAAAGCAAAACAGTTTCACACTGAAAAGTTGGCATGGTCGAAGCAGTTAACATTGACCCACAGTTGGCCCTTTTGATGACTTCACACTATTTATCTGGAAAAAAAAATCATCGTGACAGCCTTATACAATAAGCACTAAATTGATGTGATGAACACAGTCACATTTTCACATCTGTGTTTGTATAACTGCATCATGAATGAATGAAGTTGTGCCTCAGATTCCAGGTCTGACTGTTACAGAAGTTGAGCATCTTTGGAATGTGCTCATTAATGAGAATAACCTTGCTTTTGTGCAGTCACTTAGGTTGAAAGGTAGTCTGGCTCACCGAATAGTGCTTTCAGGAATCTGTATGCAGAGAGTTGGGCAAGCCCAAAGATATGCCAGATATGGTGAGCACTTTGATCTGCTTTTGTATTGTCTAGCGCCATGCCTGTCTGGTTCACTTTGCATCACGCCTGCAGTGAGAGCTTGGAGCAGACGAGGGTTGTGCAGGGTGCATTGGTGATTTGCTTAGCAAAATAGCTGAGCAACTTGGCTGTGAAGTGGAGGCCAACACCCAGTGTAATGACTTCCAAAAATACAAGAAGTGGGCATTTGTAGTTTCTTTTGTTTGCTTGATGGTAACTGAACACCACAGCTCACGCTTTATGAGATGGCAACCGTCACCACGGCCCACTCTTCCTACGGGTTGCGTGGGTGTTGTGCTCCATCATGCATCCTCATCCACAGCCTGCACTGATGTGGATGTTTTCATCCACCCACCACATTAAAAATTCCCAAAATAAAGAAAGGGGGCCCTTCTCTTGGTTAGGTTTTGTGAATCACATTTCCTCTGCCATCTGGGTGTTCTCCCATGTTGTGATTCTTTGTGTACACTCATTATGGGCCGTGTTATTTTGGTTTGCTGAAAAGTTGGGTGTCAAGTGCATGTCTGACATAAGATACCAGTGAGAGTTAAGGGGAACTGCTTTTCGAAAAAAATTGACACATTCTTGGACAGCAGTTCACTGTGGGTCACAGCTGGGTTGTCGATATGCTAATTGCTAAAGCTCCTGTGCCATGGCTAAATATGACCCCAGGGATGTAGAGATTTGTCCCAGTGCAGGGGTAGCTGGCACACGGGCCAAATGCTAATGTGCATCGCTGAGAAGCCTGGCATTCTTGCCATTGCTCCAAGGACAGAGCGTTCATATTTTAAATCTGTACTGACCCTCACGCCCGCACAGCAGCTGAGTCAGAGGAGATTCTCATAAAAATTTTAGAGCATAACTCCTCTCCTGTAGGATTAGCTGGTGAAGACACGGCCATGTACTCTGGCTACTTTTTCTCACACATCTGTGTTGTATTTGTAATGTGGTACACTGTAGTACTTACAGTAAGTGTTCGTAATAATACCTAATGTATTTAGCTATAATGAAGGAAAGGTTTGATTGAGGTTAATGACTTTTAATTATCCCTGCACTCCAACTCATGACTGACGTGGAAGATGTAAATACTCATGTAAAAACACGAGAATGTAACAGAAATTTTCTGAGGTCACTGGGCATAAATCAGGGACATGGGTAGTCAGTGGGCTGTTTGTTCTATTGATATGGAAATGACTTTGCTGGCCATAAAGAATCCCCATGGACTTCCAGTATAGAGCAGAGCTCTGTCAACATTGTGTGTTTTCTCATAAGACCAGTTATTGAGAATGCATCTCAGAGCCCTAATCTTAGCTGTGTTTAATTTGTTTTAAACTGAAATGTTAAGGCATATGGGATTTGTGGAACAGCAGTTTCATGTCATTGATGGACTGATACAAACCAGATGTTTATGGATACTTTGTTTAGCAACATTGAAGATGCTTACATATATTAAGCAGTATGGGCACTGTACCATATCATGGTAATGTGAGAGCAGGAAGCTTTGAGTCAGTGTAGCTGTGGTGAGTGTCGTGTTGGGTCAGTCTCTCATTTAGCTGAATGGATCAAAGGCTGAAGCAGGGAGGGTCCTTTGGAGTACAACCAAACCAATTCCCCCCATCCCTACCACACACACACACACACACACTCACACTCACACACACTTTCCCTCTCTCTCAGCCACACACACACACATTCTGAATGAGAGTTAGCTGGGATACCCCATGGGAAACGGAGAAATATTCAGGTCATTGGACGAGTCTGGAGAATAGACTTGTAAACTTGTAACATTACCTTCTTTACCCTTTCCTACCTTCCCTCCAAGCAAGACCTTACAAGCCCCTCATCACTCTGAGAGCCAATTGTGGTGTATAGGTGAAGGATGCCCCCAGGGTGGTGTACTCCCGAGTGTGTCAGGAGGTTTTTTGTGGCCCCACTAGCGTTGTCTGTGCTGTAAAACCACACTCCACTCACACTCGCAGTTCCACTAGTGAAATGCCCCTTTGCCCCAGGCTTGACATTTCTACGGGTTTCATTTTCCACGCCCTGTATAATTACAGTCAGTCAGTGTCATCAGAATGCCTTGCTTTGGTGGAGATTGATTGCTTTGTTGCCCCCCCCCCCTTCACCAACACCACACAATGACTGCCAACAAGCTTGAACACAGCAACTCTACAGCAATGTGGACTGTGGAGTAAAGCTAAGGAGCAAAATACGGGGCAAATAATCTGACAGTGATTAGAAGCACAATGGCTGGCCATCACAGCTACTGGATTGTTGTCAGTGTAAAATACACTATTGTAAAGAAGAATATGTATTGTTCCCACATGATTCTGTGTTTGTGTGTATCTGTGTGCACAGTCTTGCTTTTGTGTGTGTGGTGTGTGTGTGAGTGAGCGAGCAAGCAAGCGAGCGGGCATGTGTGTGCGAAGTCAGTGTTTGTGTGTGTTTCCACATGTCTCTTTAAAGTTGGTGTAAGCTGTGGCTGTCAGACGGAAAACAGCTCTGGACCTGGCCCGGCAGTGTCTGTGTGCTCTTCCTTCTCCTTCTCATTCACCCCCCACCACACACGCACACGCGCACGCACACACGTCCCAAGCCTGGCACGGCCAGGCCTCCTGTCAGCGGCGGGTGGGAGAGAAGGAAGCAGGGGAGCGAGGGAATGGGAGAAAATGCAGAGGAGTTGGTGACAGAGGGAAAAAGAAGCAGAGTAGGTAGGCCATAAAAAAAAGTAAGAGATTTTGGACAAGTGAAGAAGTGTCTCCAAAAAAGAAGCAAATTTGCCAATTTTGGCATACGTGAGAAGAGATGGACACAGAAAGTGACGAGAAAGAGAGGATGAGAGGAGTTGAGGAAGCAGGCGTAAAAGAAGGTGAATAGACATTCCATGAACAGGACAGCGAGAGCAGAGGCTTTGTAGAGGAGGGTGTGGGGGTGGATTTTAGTATGCTGCAGTGCATCGACTGTCCCCCTCCCTCACCACTGACGACCTTTGTCATCCTCTCCATTCAGACACGGGCTGGCGTAGGTGTAAAACGTGGTGCCAACAATTTAGCATGAACTCTGAGAAGGACAGTAAAAAGAAGAAAACAAGAAAAGGTTGATGGAAAAACAGAAACGGGAGTGCAAGACTGTCTCTGTCTCTCTGTCTGTCTTTGTATTTTTCTGTGTTTATGATGACAGCAAGTTAAAAAAAACCTACCCACAAAGAGAAAAAAAGAGAGTGAGAGACTCAGGGAAATGACAGAACGTATGTAGACAGAAAAGTTGGTAGACTGGATGACATGACAAAGATGAGAGCTGTTTGTCAATGTATGATGTAGAGGAGCCCAGACTTGTTCCAGAGAAGGGCCTGGTTTGTGTTTGTGTTGCCACATCACACAGAGGACCTACATTTGTCATCAGGGGCGTTTAACATTGCTTGGTCGAAAATGTGCTCATCACCCGGCATGGAAATATGATCTATGTTCCATAAAGTCATTCTAAGGGAGCATTTCTTTTTTGGAGTCATAACTTTTGAAGCAGGCTTCACTTCTCCTTTTGTAATATTGAATGTTGGGCCAAAAAATAATTTGTACTAAGAACAAAGAGGCCACACTTTGCATATATACTTTTATTTGTACAGATGTGTTTTGGCACTGCCTTTGGCGTATCTTAAGGACACTGAAGAAGGGAGTGCCAAAACGCATCTGTCAACATAAAAATATGTATGTAAAGTGTGGCCTCTTTAGTGTTTTGCAGCATGCTAGCATCCTGAACCGTGTCAGCTGGCATACATGATAGTCATATTTACTCCTGGCACTGGCCCACTGTTTTGAACACAAAGCAACAAGTGTAGCGCATTAGCAGAGAGCCCTAAATGAATGCTTCCTGTGTGTGAGACACAAGAGAGAAAGACAGGCCGAAATAGAGGAGAGAGAATGAGTGTGTGAGACCGTGCCACATTGCAGACGTGTAATGACACGCTTGGCCGAGTCTGTCATCAGGCTGCGCCGCGTCCTTTCATCCCCGTGCTGTCGGAGCAGCCACTCCACAGCAGAGCTGGAGCAGAGGAATGTGAAGAGTGTGAGAGATGGATGGATGGATGGATGCAGAGAGAGAGAGGGAGAGTCAGGGCGAGAGGGGGGAAGAGAGAGAGAGAGAGAGAGGGAGGGAGGAGCAGGAAGGAAGGAAAAGCTGAGAATTTTAGATTCTATAAAATAATGGCCCTTTTTGTGGTCTGTTTTTTTTCTGTGTTGCATTAAGCAAAGGGCTTTATGTAAGTTGATTTACAGTTCACATTCATTTTCAGGCAGTCAGTTTTAATGTTGTGCATATGTGTAGTAGTATGTGTGCCCAGTGTTGACTAAAACCATAACAGCTCCACTTGCATCACAGTCAGATCTCTTAAGGGAAGATCTCAACATCTTGTGGTTGGTGGCATGTTCAGCAAGTGATTGTGACACTTTAGAGCGGCTCTTGGAATGTTGCACATAAATATTCTGTGGCTAGCTGTGTTTTATCTTTGGCTGAGATCTTATCTAAAAAACCCTAAGTGGTAATGTGAGACTTCACTTAGATTCAGTGTGGAGTGATTTTGATGTATGTTTTTTTCAGAAAGCCCATCTGTCAGTGTCTAAGACACAACAGATCCTGGACACACTCCAAACATACTGACAAGATCCCTTTGCACATAGGAGGAAGACTTCCAAATACACACACAGACAGGAACACCTGATTCTTGGATTTCCGCTCCCCTCCCATCCTTCCGATCCCATAGCTGAAGTGGTGAGAAGAGCCCAGGCGTGGGCTGATGGGCCATTTGTTTGTCACGTACGACGTCCTCCACTTCCTCCTTTGTGGTCTGACTGGCAGGTGTTCCCTTGGTCATTAAAACACCCTCCCAGTTCCCACCTTGTCTGCAGTGGGAATGGTCTCAGGGAAATCTATGGGAACAGGCACTTAACATTTGGACTACTGGGTCTTACCACTGTTGTCAGATCTTTTATTTAAATGTTTAGTTTTTAAAGGAATAATGATATAACAGTTTAAACCAGATAAAAAGGTGTAGTCACACTATGCCATTCATACAACACCTGAGTATATTTGACCCCCAAATCTTGCTCGTTTGACCAGTGTGATTGCTTTGTTAAGTACTGGGGCATGGAACGCTAGTATGTAATTACATTACACTTGCTTACACTTGCAGATGCTTTTATCCAAAGTGACTTACAAAAAGGAGGACATAATAAGCTAACAGAGTTGTAGAGGAACACAGAGTAAGCAGACCACCCTCATGCCCAAGTAAGTTTCCTGAAGCAGGGACGCTACAGACACACATACCTCCTACACATGCAGACTTATACAAACATGAGGCACCTAGGTAAAGAGTTGGTTAGTAGTAGTTAGTTTTGTTAGGAAGGAAAGCAGTCTCGGAAGAGAAGGGTCTTCACAAGCTTTTTAAAGGTTGAGAGGCATGTTGCTGATCTTGTAGCAACTGGTAGGTTGTTCCACCATTGAGGGACAATGACAGAGAAACGTTTAGAGTGACCTCGCCTTGTGTGAAGAGAGGGTATGGCCAGGCGGTTTGTATTAGAGGATCGCAATGCTCTGGATGGGACGTGAGCCTTTAGTCTAACACTGAGCTAGGCTAAGGCCGATCCTGATGTGACTTTGTAGGCTAGCGTCAAAGCTGTTGAATTCTGGCAGGCACTGGGAGCCAATGCAGGTTACTGATGAGTGGAGTGACATGCCCTTTTGGGTTGATTGAAAACCAGTCATCCTGCTGTGTTTTGGACCATTTGCAATGGTTTGATTGGCACAAGCAGGTAGGCTGGCCAAGAGGGAATTGTACCAGGAGCTGAGCTGCATATTGGGTCAGGTATGGTGTGGTTCTAATATTGTATAGTGCATAGCAGCAGGACTGTGCTACGGAGGCAATCATGATCTAGATCATCAATCATCTATCATGATCTAGTACGCTTGAAGAGGTGGACTCGAGTACAGTTCAGTTGGACTCGGGCAAGGTACACATGTAGTTCTTATCACAAACATGCCTGAGCACAGTAATGACTTCTATTTAACATTTAAACAAATCATAAAGAATTCTGTTGTCACATAATAAAACATATGCTTATGCAAGCATTTTAGAACACAGCAAGTCAACTGTGCCCAGATTATACAGTGCGAGTGCAGACCAGGGACCAGACGGTACGAGTGAAACGTACCTAGTGTCAATATGCCCTTAAAAAATGTACTAGTTGCACAGTATAGGTACTAGAATAAAATGTTCACTGGATGATTCATTTTGACAAAAAGAGGTATGGTTTCATTTAAAGTCATAACAGTTTGTGTTGTATTTTGTCTTTTTCAGACTAGTGCCATAGGGTGTGCACCAGAGACAATTATGCCCACTCAGATTTGGCATCTTGGCAGACAAAACAAGCTTGTCAGCCCTCATAGAGGATTATCTCTTTGGCTCAGGCTGTTTCGTTCGTCCCTCCTTTTTTCTCTTTTCACATTGTTGGGGGTATTGTCTCGTGGCAGACTGCTGTCTTTTGTTTTTTTTGCGAACCCTTCTGTCTCTCCTAGTGTTCGAGTGGACCATGGGGGTCAGCTGCGACAGACGTTTAGTAGTGTTCAGCTCCAAGTCGAGCATGTCTTGGCGTGCTACTGTCGTGTCCTACTCTGCCTTCTCCTGTCAACTAGCCTTTTTAGCTTTTCAGCTGCCTGCTCTTGTGGGGGGGCCCCCATCATGTACACAACATGTCAACTCGCCACAAAGAGCCTCTTATTCTATGTCATGACATCACCGCTCCACAAACTCTTCCTTGTCCTGTGCTCTGTTATATTTTTCTTCTGGCATCTCTGTCTCTATACAGCATAGTTAAGAGCTACCAAAGAATCTTACTCTGACATGAAGGTTGAAGGATCCTCCTCGTGTTGCTGCATGTATGTTGTATATTGGCTTTTCGCCCCCAGAGAGGCTTTAGATGGATTACACACAGTACATTGGGATGTAACATTAGAACAGTATTAGATGTGGAGATATTTAGATGTGTGTCTGTGTGTGTGTGTGTGTGTGTGTGTGTGTGTGTCTGTGTGTGTGTGTGTCTGTGTCTGTGTGTAAGAGGAAAGGGAGGAAAGGGCAGCAAAGTTTGTTTGCTCATATCTCATTGAGATTCACTGAAGCAATGCCTCCAATCTCAGCCTTTAAAAGTAAGTTGGAAAGAAAAAAAAAACTCCCAGCTCATGTTTTATGAATGAGTTGCCACCTGACTGATCACAGAGTGTCACCAGGCCACACCAGGTTGATCATTCATCCCTTTTTGAATCTACTAAACTGCACCATCTTGCAGGTTAATGGAGCATGGTAGCAGGTGAGGCTTTAGAGAACCCGTCCACACGTCCTGAATTACAGATCAGACAGCGGAGGTCACCGGGACCTGATGCCCTGAGGGAGTAATTGGCGCTCGCGGCAACAGTCATCCCCAAGTTGTGTCATCGCCACTCTCTGCTTAGAAGACTGCTAAACTCCTGATTAAGCCCACAGGGAGGGTATGCAGTTCACAAGCGCCGTAACGACCACAGCTTCCCTATGCTGGATGCTGTCATTAAAAAGTAATGAAACTGTAAGATGAAGTCGGGCACTCTATAGAGGCCTGTCTTGAGCAGTAAGAAGTGTTTTGGCACTGGGCAGGCCTGACCGCCTTGACATGCACAATACAATAGCTCTGGGCCCCACCACATGCATTACCGCATAATGAGGATGCTTGTTGGTTAATCAGTCACTGTCTGTGACCACAAAAAAAGCTTTGGTCAGCATTCCGTGGGTGTTGCTGTTTCGTCATGGTGTTGTTTTGTTTAGGAAATTTGTTCAAATTGGCCCAAGCAGAGCCGCTGCATCAGTCAATTTGACACAAGGCTTTAGATGGTTTTGTTGTGTTCATTCGTGTGTCTGATGCCACCCAGGTTTTTTTTGTTGTTCGTTTGGTTTTATCACCCACTCACAATCACAATTACCCCCAAAGCCTGAGCCTGCATTGTTTATCCATGTAACTAAGGATCATTTAACTTGGCAACAAGTGTGGAGAAGAAACCTAAGGTTCCTCTTAATTTAACTGTGTTTGTACACAACCCTGAGAGTCTATGTTCATGTGGACAGTTTGACAGGATAGCATATCTATTCCGTGGTATGCTCCTAAACTCCTCTCTTCTTTCTTGTTTGAAGGTCATTACACCTGCTCCCAGGAAAATATAGAATTGACTTTAAGGCATTAAACATTACATGGGATGGGAAATTGCTCATCATATGTTTCAGCTATATATACCAGCTAGGTCCATCTCAGCAGAAAGATCTGTTGGTAAAACCTGCTGTCAGAACAAAATGTGGCGAAGCAGCTTTCAGCTTTGGATTTTCAGAAGACATCAAAAATGCTCCTACTATTGGCAGTTTCAAATCTAGACTATACCTTTCATTTACCCTAAACTTACCTTACTTTTATCCTTTTATGCATTTACTTTCTTTCATTATGCTCATTTTATTTTTTATTGAGTCTTACATGTTGTATGCTTTAACATATTATTCTTTGCTTTTATTTTTGTACAGCACATTTAACTGTGTATGAAATGCAGCATACAAATAAACTTGCCTTGCCTTGCCTCCAGGACCGTGCGTGCGCCTGAAGCCGACTCCACCATCGTCTCCTCGTCCCCCACACCCTGCGCAACATGGATGTGGAAGACTTCCCTCCACCCCCCCCTGAAAGTAGGCCTCCTCACACCTCCTCACCTCCTCACCCCGCTTCCGCTCTAAAATCACACCCCTTCTGTTAGTCTGTTTAGACAAACTGTTTTTAACCCTGCCATTTTATAATGTGTGGCTCTCAAAATAGTCTCTCTCTCTCTCTTTTTCAGTTGAAAAATTCCCCATGTAGGTGTTTGTCATACACAAGTTTAAACTGTCAAGTTGCTGTAGCTGGGATAGTGGTGACATGATGTCAGTTAGGCCTGGGAGTTATTCCTGCCACTGCTTGTACGCAGTATGCCTACAAGCAAACAGACTTTTAGTGTCTTACAGTTTACTCACCTGTGCAGCTTTTGTGTGTAAAAAAAAAAAAACAGCATGAAAATGGCATAACCCAGAACATGGACAAAGGTGTGTGTGTATAGAGTATGTATGTTACCGACTTATGAGGTAAACGGAGAACTTGAGACAGAAAAAGAGAAAGAGCGAGAGAAATGGAGAGAGAAAGAGATAGCAGGCATAAACACATTCCGCTCTCCGGCCACTGAGGAGCGTGTGGGATGTGGAGCGAGGGAGCAGAGAGCGGGAGGGGAGGTGGAGGAACAGAAGAAATGCAGAGCAAGAGCAAGAGCCAGGACACGGGTGCCTCAGCAGCTACATCTCTATCCAGCTATGCTGCGTCACTGACAGAGAGAGAGGTGGAGAGATGGGGAGGAAATGTAGGGAAAGGGAAATGGAAGGGATGGAGAAATGTTATCAAAATAGATATACTGGGCCACGAGCGAGCAGACTCCTCGACAGTAAACTACAGCTAGTGGGAACGAGAGGAATGTTTCTTTGGAACCACAGACTGACTGAGGACGACAGGGTGTGATAACTGCCCAGACTAAAAAAAGTTAAGAGATTGAAAGAGAGATTGAGAGACAGAGACGCCAAGAGCGACTGGTGATTCAGAGAGAGGGCAAACCCGAGGGAGGGAGAGCGAGAGAAAGAAAGAAAGAGAGATCTTAGACAGCGGAGGGTGGAGGGACATGTGAACCACAGACATGCCTGGACTCCAGCTGGGCTGTCAGCAGCCGCTGTTGCCACGGCGATGCCAGTGCACGGAGTGACCCCGGTGACTAATTTGCCTGCATGCAGCCTCGGTATGAGCAGGGAGCGCGGCAGAACAGAATCTATATTGTGGTTATGAATCGACAATAGCCACCCGCCGGGGACAATCCAGCCCTGTGTGTGTGTGTGTGTGTGTATGTGTGTTTATGTGTGTGTGCTAAGCTTGGGCTGCTACTCTCACAGGGGACCGAGGCTATAACACTACAATCTGCACCTCACTGCTCAGTCGACATGGCACATGCTGAAACCAGTAAGGCCCAAAACAATGGCACTGTGCCCAGAGTGACACTGTGACTGTGAATCTGATGCTGAAAGAGATTCTGTGCAGCACACTCTTAGATCTATAGTTCTACTGCTCCGGGTTTAATCCCATTTTAATTGTATTTACAAAGGGATTAACCTCTCTTGTTGCCCTCTGTTTCTGGTACATAGTGGTGTGATTTTGTGTTTCTTTATTTTCTCTGTTTGAAAACCCTGTGTGTGTGTGTGTGTGTGTGTGTGTGTGCACGCATGCATCTACATGTGTGTGTGACTGTGTGTGCGCGCGCGTATGTGTGCACCTCAGGCTTTCTAAAGAGTGTGTGGCACATGTTCAACTCTGTAATCAGTGCTACTCCTGCTGTGATGAGATTCTGTGAAAACGCTCCGTGTCTCGCTCTATCTCTGAAGCTCCCTACTCTCTCTCTCTCTCTCTCTCTCTCTCTATCTCTCTCTCTCTATCTCTCTCTCTCGGTCTTGCTTGCTCCTCCTCTCTTGCAAGTGTGTGCCTTATCTCGTCTCCCAGTTCTTCATTAGAACAGCTAGCAGCCGATAACCTCCCTCTAGGCTTTCGAGGCTCGGCAGTGTGGAGATTTGCCATGCCACTTATTTAGGTTTCCCTCTCACTCCCTTTTTTCTGCCTTCTTCTCTGGTGCTTTTCTCTCTCTCTCACTGTCTCACTCTCTCACTCTCTCACTCTCACTCTCTCTCTGTCTCTCTCTCTCTCTCTCTCGCTCTCTCTCTATCTCTCTCTCTCTCTGTTTATCTCTCAATCATCTTTCTCCAGCTCTCCACCTCCTCGTGTCACGTTTATCCGTCCTCTCTCTTTCTCTCTCTTTGCTGCTTCTCCTCCTCCTCTCCACAGTAGTCAGGGAGCTGCTCTGTGTGCATGTGTGAAGTCCGGGCTGAAAACCCCTCCCGCAGTCCCCCAGCCCCTTATCCTCCAGGAAACGTCAGCACTGCTGATTTACAGGGGTCACATTGCTGAGGTGCATCCTGAACCTGGTACCAGAGGCTGGATGGGTTGTAAAGGGAAGGGCTGGTGGGGTTAGCAGTTCTGTTTGATGTTTTGTACCACAAAGGCAATGTAGCCTTTAGGGATAATAATGAGTTTTCATATTGACAGACACATTTTTCTTATCCCTGAAACAGGGAACAGTAAGATCTTTAGAAGTTTTGCACTTTTGTCTCCCATTAAATACAACACTTGAAAAATCCTGCTTAATCCAGTCAGCTTCAAGATACTTGCACATTTTAATTGCAGATTTGAGAATGAAAAGAGAAATCTTAGAAAACTTGTAATACGGCTTGTAGAGGAACCCTTTGTTCCTGCGTTTTATTCCCTTCTTTGTTAGTGTTTGTAATGACTTTATGTACAGTAGTACAATAGTAAATTAACAGCATTCAGTGTGCAGTTGATGCTCCAGTCCAACATCACACGATCCTGTCAATCTCAGGGTCACACGGAAACAAGTGAGTCACAGCAGTAGGAAATTGGAGCGTGCCCCCGCCCCCAGACATGAAATATTTTGATTGTTTGTGATCCTGCTGGTCAGGATATTGGGCCCCAGTGGCCTACTGAAGCCTGACAGGAACGCTGTTGTTTGGCCAGGCAACATGGAATCCGTGGTATTCCTGAGGGCAGAGATGTGCCAGTCCCGGCCCTGAGCTTTGTTGACTTAAGGAGATAACCGCTGGTGCGGCTTCAAGTTCCGCTTCCTGAGCCATGACGCCTCCATTTAGATGTATGCACTCCCACCACACATCAACACATACGCATCCACACATTTACACACACACAGGCACACAGATACACACATGCACGCAGATACACACACACACACACACACACACACACACACACACACACACACACACACACACACACACCCACTTCTCCTCCTCCTCCTCCCAAAAACAAGCACTCCTGTCAAAGCACTGTGTTGTGTGAGCAAAGTGGAACTGGAGGAGAAGGGTGGAGAGAGTGAATGGAGAGCAGCACATTCCTTTCGCACTTTTCATACGAGTGATCTCACCGGCCGGAATGTGTCCCAGGCCTTAGAGGAGCCCCTTCTCCATTGTGGCCCTGCACTTCACCCCTCCCTCCTCCTCATCCTCCTCCTCCTCCTCTTTCTCTTTGCTTTCAGAATGTTTTTCAGCTCCTTATTGATGACTCAGTGGGGGGAAACCTGTTTGATAGATGTCCAAAACTCACTACTGACTGTGCATGGATTTTTTTTGAAAGAGTGGGCTGCAGCGAAAGCAATAATTGAAAACTACAATTTAAACCAGCGTAATTATCTACTCGCAAAGGCTACAATAAATCATGCAGCCTCACCAGACCATGTCTCTACTTCATTACTATTTTATTTTGGGAAGTGGTACAGGCATTGTTTTAATGTAACTGATTAGCCTATGAGAAGTAGATAGATCGCATGTCATGCGGCAGTAAACATTATTAGACTTTTTTTTTGTGCAGCACTGTCAGCTCCTATTTTTATTAAATGAACAATACCAACAGTGACTTGACTTGGCCATTTTTGCTTGCCTTATGCAAATGCGTACTAAGAGTAGAATATCTGAGTGTCCTTTGTAGAGTTTCCAAATATTTCACTCTGTTTTCCTAGTAATGGCTTGGCTTTGTTTTGGTGCCTTCTTTGTGCAGTCAGTGTATAGAAACATCGGTTAGACTGATGTCTGACCTAGTTGGAAGCTTGTGCAGTAGAGCGGTGGACATGAAGAGTTGTTCCAGTCGGGCAGCCGTGCACATAGTGGGTGGTTGTGGCATGTTTCCTGGACACAGGAAGGTGTGAGGAGAGGGTTTCCTGTCTCCCTGATTGCATTTCCTCCTTTCCGTTCAGTTCAGTGTACTTTATTGTCCCAAAAGGAAAACTTGTCTCTCTTTTTTCCTGAGCCGTTCTCTTTCATCTGCCCTTGGGTTGTGCTCATGTGTTCTATAGTTCTTGTGAAGCTGCTTTCACTGAAGTTAAATGAATGTGTGAGTAGATCTGAGCCCTGTTACTGGAAATCCCCCATGTTCACATAACAACCTTGTGTGTGTGTGTTGGTATGCACCGAACCAAATTATGTACTATATATATAGTACTTATCAAATGATATTATATTTATTCACTTTCCTTTGCAGTCAAGGTCAGGGAACAAAAATTCCGTCCTGTTGGACAGTTAATGACAGACCTTGTGTTGTAAGAAGTAATTCAGTCTAAACTTGCTGGAGGGGTCCTCAACACGCCCTACACCATAAATAAGTGGAGGTCTTTGAAGAGCAGTCTTAACTCGGACAGGGGTCAGTTCAGTTATTTCAGTTCAAGGAGCCATAAGTATAGATAATTTGAATAACGTCAGGAGTGGAAAGATGATTTGTCCTGGGTGCATGTTTGTTGTTACTCATCCAAAAGTTAGGCAAGACATGGTCTAAGTTGAAACTTGCTAACATTCCATGCCGTTCATGTCAGGAAGATGCAGACTTGGAACTGTCTACTTGCAAAACAAAAGCTGTGTATGTGACTTCCTCCATCTCATGTCTATCTGCTCTTCTCACTTTCCCTGTCTGTCTGTCTGTCCTCAGTGTTGGCTGAGGACATGGCGTTAGAAGACGAAGATGAGGGGGAGCAGTTTGACTTCGACGACAGCGGAGATGACATCCCAGAGGCTGACCGCCCTCCCCCCGCCCCTCCCGCCCCCGACTACACTGAGCAGGGCATGCTGGGAGGTGAGTGCCCCCCTCCACCCGGGGCCGCAGCACCCGACCCTCCCCAGCCCCACCCAAACCCCAATCCTGAGGCTGACCCTACCCCAGCCACCATCGACACCACAAGCACAGACCAAGGGTTCCCTCCTCCACCCCCAGAGGAGAGCTGTGAAGCCCCCAGCAACGTAACCACTAACCCCACCCCCACCCCTGCGCCCCCACCTGCTGCTGCTGCTGCTGCTTCAGAGGCTCCTTTACCCCCACCCTGTCAGGAAGCTACAGGAACCCCTAATGCCTCAGCCCCAGAGACTGACCTGCCTCCACCCCCAGAGGATGCTGCTGCTGCTGCCCCCTGCCCTCACTGCTGCCACTCCAGCTCTTGATACTGGACGGAAAGGTGCGTAGGCCACTGCAGTTAATGGTCCTGGTCTGCTTTAGGCTGCCTTGTATTTGCTTTAACACTAACATTTGGAGAAGTGTATTCAGACAGTGCAGCCATTTAATGGCCTTGTCAGTAGATTACGGTTAAAGTGGATCACACTGCTATACTGTATGTGTATTCTTTGAAATGAACAGAAGACCAGCAGAACAAATTATCTTATTCAAAACCATGGGTACTGGTTGACGACGATGGCAATGTTTAATAGTAGATTTATATTTAGGTAGACATTTCAGACATTGGTCAGGTTTTACTACAGTGGCTAATTTCAGTGAAATTTCATTGTGTGGCCTGTTCAGTGTAAGTTTAAGGTTTGCTACTTGAAGTAAAATATCTAAACCTACAATATTTGTATTTACTGCAGTGCATGTCTGCTGGTAGGCTCCAGTACATTTTGCAATAGAGAGTTTTTGCTATTCAGTGCCAAGGAGATGCATTGAACTTATTGTCTGTGATGATTAACAGAATGTTATCGGGGCATCTTGTGGAGAATGTGCCAGAGAGAATCCATATGCTCTTTTTATGTTGGCTTTTTAATTTCTCATAAGACTACAGATGGCATCAGCCATGCTGCTAATAGCGAGCTTCGTCACCCCAACCGTTTTGAACTAGACCTCATTAAGCGAGGTGTTGAAAATCAAACAGTGTGCTGCGATGTGTAATTTGCACTCCCTCTGGAGCTGTTACTGTGTAAGATCTGTGGCTCTGTCAGCAAGCGCTGGAATCTGTGGGTGACCAATTTACCACCCCATGCTCCTCTCCTCTTTTTTTTCTTCTCTCCTCTACCTCATCTCTGCCTCTGCCTCTCCCTCCGCTCCTTCTCCTCTGTCGTCCCCTCTCCTCTTTTTTTTCCTTTCCTCTCCTCTTCTTTTCCCTCTTCTGTCGCTTTTCCCTCTCTTCTATCTTCTCAAGTTTAGGAGCCACTCTCATGTCACTGTGAGGGCAGCAGGAAGTGCCTCTCCTCTCCTCTCCTCACTCCTCTGTCCCTCTTCTCCTATCCTCTTTGCCCGTCTCCCCTGTCTCCTCTATGAGTTCAAGGGCCACTCTCCCATCCCTCTCCATGCCCAGGCACTGCTCTTCTTAGGGCTGGGGCACACACACACACACACACACACAGGGGGGTGATTTTTTTTTTTTTGTTATCAGCAAGAGTTGTACTGATTTTGGAGACCTGGAAAAAGCTGTTATCTGCTTTTCTTCAAAAGGAAGTGTTCGGCTGTCAGCCTGACAGGCCTGATGTGAGCTTCAGTTTGTCTGCTGATTAAGGAGTGACTCATGTGCTGCTGTAGTTTAAAGGCACACAAGGCATTTAGGTGGAAACTATGAATCAGAGGAGCAGTTACAACAGAATATTCAATATCTCTGTTGTGCTTAGCTGTTGGAACATTTGCAAAATACATTGAGAAACTCTCATGACATTAAAAGCTAGTCCACCAGTTTTGCTGTGTCCACTGTTCATGTAGGCTGTGTAATGCCCACTTGAAGCATTTCATGTAGAAGTGAACAGAGGCAGTGTTGTGCTTTGACCCAAATCCCCCCCCCACCATCTCCCCAACCCCCGCCAACCTCCCCAGATGAAGGAATGTCCGACAAGGACCCCGGGCCTCCCCTCGCTGCACCCAGGAGCACCTCCCAGGGGAAGGTCAACCCATACTCTGTGATTGACATCACCCCCTTCCAACCACAGCTGCAGAGCCAGCCCCAGCCTGCAGTGCCCGCCTCTCCTTCGTCCCCTGCCACTGAGAAGGAGCCGGAGGCGCAGGAGGTGCCCAGCAGCCCCGGCGTGCCGTCCGGCTACTCTGTGCCAGTGCCCTGCGGCTACGCCGTGCCCTCCAACGTGCCCATGATCACGCCGGCCTATACCACCCCGGTCATCATCAGGCACCTCTCCATGGACGAGGATGGTAATAGTGTTTAAAATGAACAACATTTGTACCGTTATGACTTTGCTATTCCAGCATTCTGAAATCCATGGGCCTATCCTCTCACTGTTTATGCAGTGTAGTTACTTTACCCCCCTTTTCTCTTCCATTTCTCTGCTCTTCTCTCTCTCTCTCTCTGTCTTTGTCTCTTCTCTGTCTGCTCCCTTTTTTGCCTCTGCTATGTTTCCATGAGGAAGTGACCTCTATATTTAGATCCTCTATGGCTGTGGCCATTTTCCTGTTTTCTTCAGGGTGTTACAGAAGCCCTCCAGATGTGTGTGGCTTTGGCTAGGCCTGGACGGGGGGGAGAATCAGCCATGTAATTATGCAGATGCCGTAGCCTCAGCAGGGATAACCCAACATTTTAGTTCCAGATTGAACAATCTTGGCTAGCACTGTATTGCCTTGAGTTCACCCCTCTCGTAACGAATGGACGTTTTTACAGCATCTGACACAGAGTTGAAGAGCATTCATAGACGAAATTATCCTAAGTTAGGCTGAGCATAACTTTTAGCCTTAAATGTGCATCAGCTGTGCTTGACCATAAATCAACAATTTTGACATTTGAGTTATAATTAAACTTCATGCAATGCACAAACATCTTACGCTGACCCCTAGTGGTGATTGTTTTAGAATGCAGTCATGCTCTACATTTGTATACAGAGTTGCAATGATTTCTTTCTTATTTCAAAGACTTTTTTTCACTTTGCCTTCGCAGTAACAGTGGTGGGCACAGCAAATACCTCTGGTGATAGGTGAGTCCAAACCTGATATGATGTGTTAACAGGTCGTCAAGAACTGAGTAAAGAGTACAAGGCTGTAATTGTGCAAATGTTGTGTTGCTGCTGTTGTTTTTGTGGTGATCCCTGTATCGCCACATATAATGCAGTTATTCACATGTCTGTTCTTTGTGTCTCTAGTGTGTTTACAGAAGAGTATCCAGTCATCAGAGAAGAAGATGCCCTGACTAAGTGGGTGTCTGATCCTGCAAACACTGCTTGGATGGAGAGTAAGTGTGCTGCTTCCACATCAAGTCAAGTAGGTCATATTGATGTTTCAGACATAGATTTAGTACACAGTGAGACAAACAACGTTTCACTGGAAACAATTGGTGTTACACGCACCTTTTCAAACACAGTAGAGACAATACAGATACAGTTTAGTGCGTGCACACATAGACACTAAAGACACACACAAACAGATACACACGTTTACAAAAAAAACAAAAAAGTGCAAGAAGACAACAGTGAACGGAAAACCAACACACTCGACAGGGCACAGATACACTAGACATAGACACAGACACAGCTCACATGAGTCTAAGTGATCACACATGATGAGAAGGGTGAAGAAATGTTGTGTCATACATTAGGCCCAAAGCTTTGTTATGAGTCATAGAAACATAACATCCTCAAGTGCAAACTTGACTCCTGCTTTTAGTCCTGTGCCTCTTTCCTTCTTTTGAAAAAAAAGCACCCTCCAATCCCACTTCCTTCCTCTTAGTTAGAGGAACTGTGTCTCTGTCAGGTCTTTCCATCAGTGCTGAAAGCGTCAGTCTTCGGTCCAGCTTATTGCTCTCAATTTTTCCCCCAAATTAGCCTAGGATGTTTTGTTTGTTAAAAACATGCTTATTTGTGTTTATTTTATGAAGGTCCAGATGAGGTGATCTATGATGACGTGCCCCGAGAGAACTCTGACTCAACAGGTTGGTGCTGTAATATATTCCCTATTCTTTTAAGCGTTTGCATTTTGTTTGGTCAGGACCGTACTTTCACTTCCATTTCTTAGCCTTCAGCTCCATGTCTCCTCTACCAGTCTTCAGGCACTTAATTTACTACACTTTCCTCACAGTGGATCATGTAGTGAGAATCCTCACTGTCACCTCTGTAAAGATGGTGATGCGTTAATATAAGTGGAGCTGACCACTACATTAAGGTTTATTGGCACCACAGTACAACCTTAGATTTCCAGATACACCAGCAGTATTTTGTGTAGTTGAACAGCTGTCACTTTCATTTTGCAAGAACTAGCTGTCTTCTGTTTCGTGCATATAATCTACTTACACACACATACATACACACACTCTCCAGACCCTGATGAGATGATCTACGATGACGTGGAGCTGGGGGACGAGGGCAGCTCGCTGGACAATGGCTGGAGCTCCAGTGAGTTTGAGAGCTACGGGGAGCAGAGTGATGGTGAGGGCCACGGTGAGAATGGCCTCCCTGACGCCTTCGTCCGCAGGCGGGCACCCAGCCGCAGGACCCATGTACGTATCACATCGCCATCCTCCTTATCGTCTTCATTCTTCATTTGTGTCAAAGACGTAACCTATGCTAACAAAATGGCTGACTGAGGTTCTGCATTGAGTGTAAGGACATTGCTGACACTGTGACCAGCATGGCTGCCCACAATTGCTGATGTCTGCATTAGCAGTCCAACTACCACTTGCTATTAACAACACTGGAAACAGAATGTTAACAGCACAACAGCCCTTTTAACAGGTCAATAACACTGTTGTCAGTCAACTACTTCTGTTGCAGTTTGCCAGGCAACTACTAATTTATCTAAGCGACATGATTCCAAAACAAGGCAAGGTGTGCCGTAGCAATGAGTCATCCAATGTTGGTGATGAGTCACGACTAGGTGGATGCTGTTTTTGTTGGCTTGGCAACAGGGCAGCGGTACATACGAAAGCCACAGGTTGTCTGTGATAAAATGATAACTGTTGGCAAATTGAGAAGGCTGGTGAAGTATCCAGAAAATGGCTTTAGTCACTTGTCCAAGGAGGTTAACTGGAAGCCAGTGATAAAGCTTCTAATAGAAGTGTCATTGACTTTGTTTTGCTAGAGAGGAAAACCATAATGCTCTTCCATTAACTTATCTAGGTTAGTCCTTTAAGGGAGTTGGAAAGTGGAGTGTTCCTTTAGAGTTAAACAGTTGAGTTTTGCTGAATGGTTAAAAAAAAACATAAAACTTAACCTGTTAGGGGGTGAACTTTAAGGGGGGTGAAAAGAGCCTATTTCCCGACAAGATGGAGTGTTCCTTTAATGGCCTGCTTGGAATGCCCCCCTAGGGGAGAGTCAGAAGCAGTGGTAAGAAGAAGTAGTCTGAAAGGATCAGGATGAAGTTTGGTGTCATGTGAAATGAGCAAGTTGTCTTTTTCCCTCTGTGATCTTATTGAAACTTGTGTAATGCTGAAATAATACACACACATTGTATGACTTCCCCACGAAAGAACTTGCTTGTTTTTAAAGCTTGGGATTATAAACAAAAGGTCTGCTGCTGCTGTGGTTTCAAAAAAAGTCTGACAAGCTGTACAGTATTGTGCTTTTCTATGCTTTGTGCCCTCACAGGTTCGCCTTACACTATTTTGGGCTACAATAATGACGAACTAATGAAAAATGATACGTTTGTGTATACAAGGGAGGCTGGAAATCTCTTAATGCTGCAAATGTGTTATTTTGTACTTGTGACTGTGTGTTTAAATGGAAATGAGTCAGCCTGCGTAAGTCAGTATGCTGTGTGTGTCTGTGTTTGTCTGACAATCTGTTCGCATAGATGAGTGAGAAGGAGTGTGTGGTTGTGAGTGGTTTTTTTTGCGGGCCTTGCGTGCATCTGCTTGTCTGAAGTTGGGGAGGACTGCGTGACTGGCATCCTCCGGCTGTGCCTGCCTTCAAAGGGTTGTCTGGTAACCCACCCTCCACCCCCTCCCCTCTGCTTCCATTCAGCTCTCTCAAGATCTGACTCGTTTGAAAGAACACTATGAGAAAAAGATGAAAGATCTCATGGCAAATGCTGTGGGGACAGTAGAACTCCAGCAACTCAAACAGAAACACGAGCAGAAGGTAAACTCCCATGGCCATAATGATGTCACTTCCCGGCCCGCCCACTCTCCCTCTCGCTAGACTAAACAACCCCCCCCCCCCTTTGTTCCACACCCGCCATCCCACCCCATCCCACGCCATCCCGTTCGTCGTCTGCTCCGACTCTGGGGTTTCAGCCTTCACCCGATAATACCTGAACTGGTGGTGGGCTAACTGTCCACCTAGTACTAAACGAAAACCGTGTCTACCGCCATGTCTACCTGTGTTTATTAACACTTCCTACAGACACGCTGACCTTTTAATGTCTTTAACCGCATCCCTTCAGGGGGGTCACTGTGTACTCCGGTCCCAAACCTCAAACCTGGTCCGTGTTGGTGGCGTCATAGCTTCTTCTTCATTGATTTATTTGCTCTTCCTTTTCCCCCCCGTATTTATGTGACGGGGCTCAGAGGCTGTGGCACCTTGCTCTATGCTTTTGCATGTCACTGCAAAGTTTCCCTGCTACTAGGTGTCATTGTGTCATGTGGTTCTGCTCTCAAATTCTTCTTTCATTATCAGGTGACTCTATTCAGCTGTTACCGGCAGCTCAAAGTTCACATGGAAATGGAAACTGGAAATCCCAATGCATATTTTTCTAAACGGAATTGCCATAAAGCTGCAAATAATAGCGCAGTCCTGAATAGATGTCTGTCCCGAATAGGGCCAGCAAAAACATTTGGGTAATAAATGCTGGTCTGAAATAAAAGCCTGGTCTGATTTTGTCCTTGTTGTTGAATTTCAATTAGTTTATTCCAAATCCCCAATCCTGGACTGTAACCTAAAACTGCTTCTTTTCACGCACGGAAAACTTCTAATGGATGACTAGGCTTAGCCTACACGTTTTCACTGGTAAAAGTACACGCATTAAACTGATAAATGACAATGACAGACAGTAAATTCTTTTAAGTGTTGGCTGTCAGAGCAATGTGAGCAATTGTTGACGGCACCATTCAAGTCACCCCACTGATTCATTCTGATAGGCAAATGAAGCTAAAGATCTTGCCATAGCTATAGGCTGTTTTGTTTTTAAAACCATATCTTATAAAACCATAAGGTTAACAAACTTTCTTTGTTAAGTGTGCAGTTTTTACTTGAATGAGTTTCAAGTCCATGTGATATGTATGTGTGCACTGCACAGTGTTGTCGTGAATAATAAAGTCTACAGGCCTAGTGGATTAAAAAAAAAAAGATTTCTAATAACCTATTATTTGCAGCTTTACGGTATTTATATTATGGAATTTTTGACCAGGTGTTTCTGATTTTTAAAAAAAAAATATATATAGTGCCTTGAATAAGTACGCAATCCCCTTAAATGTTATTACTATATTTGTCAACATCCTTTGTAATCCAGCAAATTGTGATTTCAGGGGGTTGAATGGTTACAAGGTGCTGTGCATAACCATGAAACCTGCTGTTAATCTCAAATTCTGGTGATGGGGCCGTGGTGTGTTTCCAGGTTTTGAATCGAAATTTCAGGTGCAGTGTTGACTTGTGATGTTGACATTGCTTAACTGACTGTTGAGCTGCTTACCCAGCTTCTGTGTCGTGGCATCGTGTACTTGGGCACCATGGGGTCACTGCTCTATAGCCTCCCTGATGCACCCGCCTCTCCTCTCCACCCATGTCCTCTCCTCTCTTCTACTCTGTCCCCTCCACTCTCTTCTCCACTCACTTCTCTCCTCTCCTTATCTCACCTCCCCACCTATCTCCTCTCCTCTCCCCTCTCTTCTCTCCTCTCCTTAACTCTCCACCCCTTCTCCTCTCCTCCAGTCCATCTATGGGTCTTGCACATCCCTCCTGCCAGCTGGGCCTCTAGAGCTGTGGAGAGAGTGGGCGTAGTCCCCCATCTGCTTGTCTGTGTGTGTCTGTGTGCGCTGCTCACAGTGTTGTTGTGCTGCATGGCAGGTGCAAAAGATAGTGAAGGCAGCCAAAGAAGGAACCAAAGACGGCCTGGAGAAGACCAAAGCCGCTGTGAAGAAGGGCAAATCTTTTATCAGAACCAAATCCTTCTGCTCCGGTGAGCTCATGGGCCAACACAGACACACACAGACACACACAGACACACACAGACACACACAGACACACACAGACACACACAGACACACACACGTTGCACTAAGCTGCCATTGCTCCACCCACAGGAATTGTAGATTGTGATTAAATTACTTGCCCACAACAAATATGTTTTAGCACATACCAAGTACATTTTAGCAACAGTATAAAGTCTATTGAAACAAGGACGAGCTGCAACAGTACTTTTTAAACTTTTCAATTTTGATATGTATTGATATGTGGTGTTCCTGTACCAATATACTTGATATTCATCATAAGGAGGATTCAGCACTAAATATTTAAAACCAAGATGTTGAGCAGATCCTGTCCGCCTATTTAAGCAAGTACAAAGTTAGCAGATAATGATTTTTAAGAAATTAAGCAGCTGACACTATCAGAGAATTAATCTTAATTGCTGTGCAGTCACTAGTCTACAGAAGTGTGTCTTATTTAAATAGGCCCTTATTTTACAGATAATTGCATGATGACCGTGGACAACTGAACAGTGCCCACTTTATATTGGTGAGCTTCCTCAGACTAATCTCCTGTTCCATGTCTTAGAGCGGAAGTCTGCCTGCTTCGATGAGGAGGAGGCGGATATGTTCATTGAGGTGGACTGCCTGAATGTGGAACCAGTACTGAGTCCTGCCCCGGAGGGTCTCTCGCAACAGCAGGTTGGGAAACGTACAATTTTTCAAACACACTGGCCTATACTAAAACTGCAGATCTATCTTGTACCAGAAAAACTGTCATCATTCTGTCAAAGTGTAAAATCTAAAGGAAATACTTTTTTTTTTAAACCACTTTGATCTCAGCTTGTAGTAAGCCATTACCTATAAGCTTTTACGTGTAAAGAGAGCATTTCAGTTAGTTTAAATAAATAACGTGCCTCTCTTTAGCTTTCTGCACTGATGGATTTTTCCATAAGAACTTCTAACCTGACATTCACATAAATCAGATTAAAAACAACAAAGTATGTAATAGTCGCAATCGTATACCTGGTAGAGCATAGTACCAAAAGCAAAGTCCTGGTGTGATTTGTAGTGTGGAAGTAGCATTTTTGAATGGGTTTGCCTGTCCTCTCTCTCTCTCTCTCTCTCTCTCTGGCTGCGGTATTCCCATTGCAGAATAAACCCCCCTGTCAGTAGTATTGATTGCTGAGTGGCTGTTAGTAGGGGATGGCAGTGAACGGCTCCGAGCGCAGTCTGGGCAGCAGAGCCTACTATTACATTGCCATTGATCCGCACTCTCCATTTCAGCAGCGCAACCGCATTGACTGGGCACAGCAGCCTGATTTTGGGTAGCAATGGGCACAAATGAGACAGTTGGAGCCATCAGTTACACAGTGTGTGTGTGTCTGTGTCTGTGTCTGTGTGTGTGATTCAACAGGTGGTGAGGAGGTGTATTCTTGGATCCATATTAGAAAGTGAGAAGAATTACATTTCCGCACTGAAGCGCATATTAGAGGTACGATTTTTTTTTTTTATGTGCGAACACGGCACTTCAACAGGGTTGAATTATTGAAATGGTTGAATTATTCAGCAAGCTTATTTCGTAGTGAACGGTCATTGACTATTCATTTTAGCATTACAATGCATTGTAAGTCTATAGACAAATGACTAGCCCTCTCATTTGCTTTCCTTTACATCTTGCGCCTGTGTGGTAGAATGTAATTAAAAACTTCTGCTTATTATCCAGTGTCAGAGTTCAGGTAAGAAAAAAAGATGAGATGTTTCCGTTTGATTTCTTTTAATACATGTTCCAATTGCTGCTGGGTGCACTATGTATTACTGTTTATTGTTTCCATTATTCTCAACCCAATAAAAAGAAAAAAAGACTATTTTCTGTCCCTCCCACAGCAATATGAGAAGCCCCTGTCTGAGATCGAGCCCAAGCTGCTGAGTGACCGGAAGCGCAAGATGACGTTCTATCGCGTGCGTGAGATCCTGCAGTGTCACGCCCTCTTCCAGATCGCCCTGGCTAGCAGGGTGGCCGACTGGGACAGCCTGGACATGATCGGAGATGTGTTTGTGGCCTCAGTGAGTGAAGATGTCCATCTCACATCTCACACTAGCCTGATGTGTCAGAACTGATACGCACACTCCTTCTTGCCTTAAAAAGTAGATATGAGTCCAGCTTGAAGCATTTCACATGATAATTTGTACACAGACACACCTACACACACACACACACACACACACACACACACATCTCTCTCACACACCATAGAGCACCTCATCTCTGGGTGGCATTTTCCCAGCCACACCAAAAATCTGTGCTGTGTGACAACACCCATCATTTAAGACTGCAGGACATCTCCTCCGCAATAGCACAGCCTCCATCTGCTTCTGGTTCCTGTTTGTTATTTCAGATGGGGTGTGTGTGTATGTGTGTGTGAGAGAGAGAGATCTTCCTTGACCCTGTCTTTTTCACTGTCTCCGTTTCTGTAGTCTCTCTCTCGCTCTCTCATGGACTGACTTACACTCTCACTCTCTCACTGACTGACTTACTCTCTCTCTATATTTCTCTCTCTCTCTTTCTCTCCCCCTCTCCCTCTCTTCCTCCCTCCCTCTGTGTAAATCTCCCATCGGTCATACTTTCCCGCTCAAACCACATACTTCATAACAGTCCTCCTGCTCTGTTTCTGGTTAACTCCCAGGTCCCAGCCTCAGAAACTCCTACTCTTATTTAGAGGGTACAGCAACATGAAGTGTGGATGCCCTCGGTCTGACCTATTTTTTAAAACTATTTCTGTTTTTTTTTTCCCTCGCAGTTCTCTAAATCTATGGTGCTAGATGCCTACCGGGAGTACGTGAATAACTTCAGCACGGCCATGGCAGTAGTCAGAAAAGCATGTGCCACCAAACCTAGCTTTTTGGAGTTCCTCAAGGTACATGACTTTACTAAGCCCTTTAAAAGCTGAGCACAGGAATGTATATATTATGGAACACTAGTTACTGTACACAGAAATAATTTCTACAGAAATGTATGAATTAGAGTACTACTTGTATGTTGGCACCTTTCAGAATTTCAGTCACTTCTCAACATGCATACAGAAATATTGTGTGGACAGTCATGACTAAATAAAGTGGAGAGAAAGCCACTGAAACTGTATTCTAGAGGCCCTAGGCAGCGGTGCCACGTGTACCATGTAAAGTGTGTGTGTGTGTGTGTGTGTGTGTGTGTGTAGTCAGTCATGTGACTCCTGTCCCTTCTTTTTCAGCACCGGCAGGAGACCAGCACTGACCGTGTCACTCTTTATGGTCTCATGATGAAGCCCATCCAGAGGTTTCCTCAGTTCATCCTCCTGCTGCAGGTATGGGTGTACCCTCACACCATCTTATTGTTATAATACATCTTACAGTGCCACGTTTCCTCCTGTGTTGGCTGAACGGGGCTTTCACTGTTTTGCCAGCAGAGGGAGCTCTTGTTTTATAGCCTGGTGGGACATAGCAAATGTAGGCTAGAGCCGGTCTTTTTTTGACAAATTAAACTTTAATGAGTGGAGATGAAAAATGATTGTAATGAATCATAATGTCTTCCTTATGTAAAGTGTTTGAGCCAGTGAGTAATAATTTTGCTTTATTAATGGTGCGGCCATTAAAAAAATATTCAGAGATGGTTGATATTGGAGTCCTTTATAATGCAGTTAATTAAATGGCTGTGTGTGTGTGTGTGTTCATCATTCAGGATATGCTGAAAAACACACCGGTCGGTCACCCTGACCGCCTCCCTCTGCAGATGGCCCTGACTGAGCTGGAGACTCTGGCCGAGAAACTCAATGAGAAGAAACGAGAGGCCGACCAACGCTGCGAGATCAAACACATCGCCAAGGCCATGAACGAGCGATACCTCAACAAGGTGCCGTCACCGGTCACTCATCACAGAATGTCTTGACATTTCCAGACAGGCTTGAATTACCAGGCTCTTTACACTCTTCACAGTATTGGGTGACCTTCTCAAGCACACATCCTAAACATTTAGAGTAGTTATGACCTTGAATGCAGCCTTTATAGCTAAGTAGAGACTGTTGGCTTAATAGAAACACTTGAGCCACAAGCGATCACTGTTGATTTAGTGCAGCACTTTACTAAATGTGGTAGCAAGAAGGAAATGGATTATGAAATAACATTATAAAATAACATTATACTACAATAGTACTACAGTAGTATGATGGTAAAGTTTGCTCTGTTTGTTTTAGAGATGGCTCACTGTCGTGTAGATCACCAATTTTGTGTCACATCACAGTAAGATCTACATGCCTGGCATTTTTCAGCAAATCCCTGTTTAGCGAGTGGAGTATTTACAGAAGCTAATCCATTTTCTGTATGTGCCTCTCTCAATGGCTAAAACAGCTGTGCCTCTAGCCCTCTAATTATTCCGCCCGTCTCCTACCAGCAGGCCCCAATGTCACCCGGCCCTATCTATATACATACATGTGACTTTGTTTCTGTGTGTAGTCACCATCTGCAGTCTTATAAATAGAAAATGTCAGACTCAAGTGAATGCATGACTTGTATAGGACATCATAGAGGTGTGGTTTATGTTATTCTTCCCTCTCTTCTGCATCCACATTAGAGGGCAAATTCCTTTATTTTTGTTTTAGATTGATTATGATATTGATTGGTGCTTGTGGAAATGCATTCTGCACCATACAGGATGCAAGTTAAAAAAAAAACAAATGGCAATCTCAATTTCTACATAACACATTTCTACCCCACCGACCATCAAGACAAAAGGCGAAATGCATACATGTAACACTGACCCTTCTGTCTGTCTGTCTGTCTCTGTCTGTCGGTAGCTCTTAAGCAGTGGCACCAGGTACCTGATCCGTTCGGACGACATGGTGGAAACGGTGTACAATGATCGGGGTGAGATCATCAAGACCAAGGAGAGACGCCTCTTCCTGCTTAACGACGTGCTCATGTGTGCCACACCCAATGCACGGTGAGGGAACCCCCCCACCCCCAACACACACACACACACACAATTTCCCATTCCTCGTTCCGCACACATGGAGGCCTGGCCTCGAGGCCATAGTAGACTGCACAGACCCCCACAGGAAGCCGACTCCCTTTTAGGGCAACCGCAGCTAAACCACTCACTCTGGAGATCCTCCATCACAAGCACAGACGCTGTCAGCATGAGCCGGGCTGTTTGGTTAAAGAGCGCATTAGTGGTTAAGCCTGGGCACACCCAACGCGTGTTCTGTAGTTTACCTGTAATAGATATCGAAGCCACACCTTAAATGTTGGAGGGGGTTGGACGATGAGGAGCTGGGGGGGGGGGGGGGGTTGTGTCTACCAGTGGGCTTTCCCTCTGGCTTTGTAGTGTGCACATGCAAGCAAGATTTGCCGGCAGTTCCACTTGCTCTGCTAGTCTGTCCCAAAAATGGTTCCACCATCAATCAAATGCAGCTATTGGCACAGACATCTGTGTTTGTGAGTATGCCGTGTGGTGTTGTGCACTGGGCTCACACAAGCCAAGGGACAGTGGTGGAAGCGAAACGGGAAACTGCCTTAATTTAGTAAAATCTGTTTGGTTTCATGTTTGCATTTTTACAAGGCCAAGTGTGTGCAAAATGATTCATGTCTTGCCATTCTCAGTTTAGCCTTGGCAGAAGGGTTTTTTTTAAGTGGGATGTCATTACACAGTATGTATTTGCTGAGTAGATGACAGAAGTGCAGGCCTTGGTAGGATAATGTGCTACTCTGTAAGTGAAGTACATAATATAATGTCATAAAAACAGACCACGAGTACTATGATCATTGTGAGCATAGTTCCAGTAGTCAGCTGCATTTGTCTGCCGTGTGTTGGCCTGTAGTTCATGAGGAGCACTTGTCTACACAGGTCACCACAGGAAGGCGGAGGTGCTCCCACCTCGGGCCAGAAGTTTCTGCTGAAGTGGAGTGTGCCGCTAAACTTTGTGGAGGTGCTGGAGTTCGGCTCCAGCGAGGAGATGGGCGACAGCAGCCGCTTCCCCACGCCACATTCTGGAGAGAAGGTGGTCATCAATGCCAAGCCGAGTAGGTGTCCTCTAATGACTATACAGTCGTATACAGTATACATACAGTCTAAATAGTCTACATCAGCGATTTCCAACTTTGGGTTGTGGGAGGTTCTGAAAGGGAGACCCCTTAACAATGGCCTGATAAATATTGCTGATTTTTTTTTTTTTTTACTATTGGATCACAGCTAATGCTAGCTTGGTATGACTAATGCTAGCCCCCTTGTACTTGACTGATTTGCCAGGCTAATGTGAATGTATCTAAAAATTCTGGGCACAGAGGAGAAGATGAAGACACAATAATTCATGTATACAGTCATTGGTGTCATCCATATTCAATACATGGGGAAAAGACTCGCACATTTCCTTACAACATGGACTCCACCCTGTCTTAAACCTTCAAAGGCTGTCAAAGGGTAATGTGTTGTTTGTTTCTGTTCAACCCACTGCTAACTATATTCTATGAGGACAAAGTCCCACACTGACCTAGCTGGGGGTTCGTGTAAGCCACACTAAGCTTAGTAATTGTCTAAGGGGATGCAGTGTCATTCATGAAAATGATTTGGCTAGAGTGTTTATTTAAACACCAGCACTGGAGAGCAGATTTAGTAGTTGCTTTGGTAGCTAGTTTGTAACAGCAGATTTTTCCCCCAAAGTTGTTGTTGTTGTCCTTCTTCTTCTTCTGCATTGTTGATCATTTCACCAAATGGCAAAGAAGATGAAAGGATATTTAAATGAGTACACTGCATCCTTGAAACGTATACCTCAAAGTTATTACTGTGTTGTCTTGACATCTGTGTCCACTGACACGCTCATAGGTTAAAAACAAGCCACACTGCAGGTTTGGCACATTACAAAAGCCTAAACTACAAGCCATGAATGAGAACCTTTTATGAGTTTTTGGTCAATAGTCCAACCAGTTCTCCTCAGGGATTTCCTGCCAGGCTTGTATCTTGCCTCTCAGCTGCCATCCCTCTTCTGAAAGTCACTACCAATTGCTTGACCAGATGGGTTTTTGGCATCAGTCAGCATGACCTATGCAGGCCAAGGCCTAAGATGGAAACGATGTACAGATGCGGAGACGTGACGCATTGCTAATGCTAACGTAGATGTTGATTCTAAATAGTCTTGTCATATGAGGGCCATGACTTTTTACAGCATATGAGATTGACTGGTAATTATAAAAAGATCTCATGACTGGATTTTTTTTAAGAGTATGTTTTGATGGAGACCCCCCTTCTCCCAAGGCAGCAAGATGGGAGGACTCTTGACAGAAAACAGATTTCAGAAAAAGGATGAGTTTCCTCTGTATCCCTGAGGGGCTTTTGCAGTGTATAAAACTCCCTGCCAGCTTTCACACTGGCACAAAAGCCAGGACACCTCAGCCATTGTCTGAGATGCTCCTTGTTTTAATTCTTGTGTCTAGTATCCCTGCATGTGGCAAGGGAATTACTTCACCATTTCCACTTGGATTTGCACTCATCAGCCGGCAGCTGCTCCTTCACTTTAACAGCCTTCCTGGGAATGGACCGGGGTGACCACACTGTGGTCAGTGCTCAGGCACTCGCCATATTTAGCACTGAAAGGGTTAGTCTCAGAAAACAGGCCTCCTTTTTACTTAACTCAAAAATCCCTGTGGTCGTGTCAGACCTCTAGCATTATGGGATTTCTGAAGCCCAGTGTTCTCAGTTTGTGTTGAAGCTTTGGGTGATTCCAGAAATGTTTATTCTTACACTGTTCCTTTGAGAAATATATAAGGTGTTTTTAGCAAGGCCAGTTGTAAACCTTAAAATGCTGCTTTGTACAAGTGAATGAAGTTGACCCACTGTCACTGAACTGAGGTCAGTCATGGGTGAAATGCAAAAAGTGACCTAAGACAGGAGTCAAGAGCACTGCTGCCTTCTATAACCCCTCACATGAGGTTCTTCATGTTCCTTCTCACACTATCGTTTTGGTATATGACACAGAGAGTAGGGATATCTCATCGTTATGACATCAGGCTGCCCCAGTCCCTGACCCACTAACCCACTGAGGCCCATATGCCTCATCTCCACTGCCAAGGGCCCTGCCAAACACTCCACAGTCAACACGAGCATCTGCTCGGACCGCAGGGCATCTCAGCAGATGGGGACAATGCGTTTTTTGCAGGGTACCTCACAATTGTCCCAAACACCTATGGCAGTCAGCAAAACCTAATGCTGCTGCCTTTTTTTGTTTTTTTTTTGCACACTCAAAATGGCCTCTGGCTGAACACCTGGAAAGGGAAGGGTTTGTTTTCTATATTAAGTGCCTATTTTAGGGATTAGTAAAATGTAAATGTAGATGCCACTAGCAACTAGCAGCCTACCTCTGCTCAGCCTAACAGTCATTTTTCTCTGAGATGGACAGACGTTGTGGAGGAGGCTACGCCGATTAAAAATGCACGTCATGTGCATGTGTTTCATGTAGCTGACACTTAAGAGCACACTTAATGCCTCTTTTACAATTGCGCTACCAGCACCTCAAGCGGCTGTCCCTACAGCAAAAAGAGGCCCTGATGGTCCTTCAACCCAGGGGGCGTCTTATTACAGGAGCGAGGCGAGAAAGAGCTGGTGTGAGAGTTGGGTAGGAGGACACTGATTTGCTCGCTGCAAGTGTGCCATGTGAAGACTTGGAGAGCACACAATGAGTCATTGAGGGTAGAGGGCCTCTGCTAATGACGAGAGCAGAGGCTCTCTCTTTCTTTCTTTCTTTCTCTCTCTCTCTGTCCCTGTTCATTGCTCGCTCTCTCTGTCTCTCTCTCTGCCTGTCTGTCTCTGTTCATTGCTCTCTCTGTCTCTCTGTGTTTCTCTCACCCTCCCTCTACCCCTCTCCCTCTCTCCTTCCATCATGATATGGACTAGCTTAGGTAACCGCTGTATCTCAGCTCATCTCCTCTGCTCAGTGTTTGTCATCCCTCTCTCAGGCAGCCTGGCACAGCCTTCCTGCCATATCAGATCTAGATGATGGCACACACACGCCCATGCACAAGCACAGCACCACTTATTAGCTTTGCCTTTTGTGGGCTAAACAAGCACCAGCCTTTCTTCCTCCTCGTTTTTTTTCTGCTTGTTTGTTTCTGTAGATGACGCTAGTTTGTGAGGGTAATACTCCTGTGGACTACCTCATTAGGTTGCATTAGGGTTGGCCAGGATGTGATGTGAGCACTGTGGGCAGTTGGGCAGGAAAAAAGGCACAATACTGGCCATTAACTTGTCCTTCGGTGGTCAGCTGCACAGCACTGTGTATGAGAATCCCCCTAAATGACGCTCCACTGAGGAAGGAAGTCATATCATGATATCCTATCACCATTGTTTACAAGTAAACGGGGATCAGTACTAAAACACTTGGTTAAGTATCTGGAGTTATTGTGTTATTGGTGTCCTTTTGTAATGAATGTTGTGATTCCTATTCAAGGAATACATAATATACCCTAGTCTGCTATTTGTTGAATTGTTGAACAGTTTGTCAGTTACTGCATTGACTCATTAAATAATGTGATTGCCTGATGAGAAATGCCATCACTAACCACCAAATAAAGCGTGTTTGACATTTAGAACCTGAAAATGGGTTTTTGCTCTTGTCTCCTCTGATTGCCCCCATGAACAGGGCTCTAATGTGCAAATGAGGTAACAGAGTTCTCACAGCACCCCTCATGGCATGGTTGCACCAGACCAGGGCCGTTGCCATGGCAGCAGAATACAAGGGTGGCATGAATGGCCATTGTACAGCTGTGGAGACAAAAACAGAGAACCGTGCGTTCTGGGAGGGGAGACCTGACACAGCCAGATATTTTGGGATTCATCCATCAACTTGTTGAATTCTGGCACCCACATTGAGGAGCATTTTAGGGTTCCTAATAACAAACATACAACTTGGCACAGAAATTCACAACTGACTCTTTCACTTCTAGTGAAAAACAAAAACAAAGTAACAGAAAACTGTCACGTAATAAATTCTTCACACTTCTAGGTACTGGTACATGTGTATTAATTTGCTGGTTTGGGCTGCTTGTATTTATGTAGATTTCATATATATTATATTTAATTTATATTGCGGCTGCTCCGCAGAAAAAGGAGAATTCATTTTGCAAGTGAAAAAAACAGCAATGGAATTTAGAAGCCTTTTGGCCTTGGGACTGTGGCACTGAAGAGCTACCAGCGTGGTGTGTCGTCTTTGGAATGTCCTCATTAGTGATGTCACCAGCAATGGATTGGTTGCCCCCCCCCTCACTTGGATGGTTCCC
This sequence comes from Setipinna tenuifilis, assembly GCA_030347295.1. Classification (NCBI taxonomy): domain Eukaryota; kingdom Metazoa; phylum Chordata; class Actinopteri; order Clupeiformes; family Engraulidae; genus Setipinna; species Setipinna tenuifilis. The sequence continues at coordinate 14,577,186 of CM059278.1, forward strand.
AGAGATGGTCGCCTCAGCACAGCCCACCAACCCCTCTGGCTCTGGCACAGCGCGCCTCTTTCTGTGCGGGCATCTCCCACTGTGTCTAATTACTTAGGCACTGCTGTGTCCTTGAGCAGCTCATGTGAAATGAATCAAAGTTGCATGTGTGTGCGCTTGTATTCGTGTTGTTTTGCATGGCTTTGCTGGTTAGTGTGCTTCTGACTGGGCTGCCCACAAGGCCCACACATGGCTGTTGCAAGTGTGGGGATGTGGTTAGGAAACCTGATCCGGAAAAGTGTACGATTGTGATCCTGCAGCCGGGATCCAGGGTCTGCGTTGAGGGGGGGGGGGGGGAGTCTGACAGAGCGCACGTTGTCAACTCCACCGCGACAGCCTCCACGTCACCTCCTCTCCCCTCACTCCCCGGGCGGCCATTGAAATTCCTCCTGCGTCATGGATGCCAAATAGATTTAGGGCCTGTTGACTTGGTGCCTGGACAGCTTGAATAAGTGTGCAGTTTGGCCCAGCTCTGCCTAATTATACTCCCCAGTGATCATTTTGTTCCATTCTGATCTTCTTTTTTGCAGAAAAAAATAGGATCGACGTCTTCTGTTTTGTTCTCAGTTTTGTACCAATTTTTGTGCCCCCTTTTCTCATAATGATAATTCAAACATGGCTGATTGTTTTAACATTTTATGCATTTTGAGTTTTACTGCATGATGTCAGCATGAAGGGAAATATTGAAAAGGCATGTATTTCTTGAGTCAGTGGGATTTCCAGAAGATTTGACATTTAAGGGTTGCGGTTGAGTTTAATCCCCATTTTCGAGACTTGTACTGGTGCTGGTGCTGAGAAGCCGCTAAACAACCACAGCATGTACCCATTCCAGCCAGTCTGCTCACTCTTACGTCGGCTGGCAGACGGGGAGAAATCCAAGGAGAAGGGACACAATTTATAACCTGCCAGAGTGCGAGAGGAGACTGGGCGCTGGCCAGTCGTATAATAGGTCTGGAGAAATGAGACTTTTTTTTTCCATTGTCTGAACGCTGGAGCAGAAATTAGGACAAATAAAATGCCCTTTAGACTGAACCAGAATTTTTTTTTTTTTTTTTTTTTTTTTTTTTTTTACAAAATACAGTCATACGTTACATAACTTTACTTGGAAAAACCCAACTGTGTGCCTAAATAAAACATTTCTTGGAGCTAAATAAAAGTTTTATGAAATCATGGAGGTAATTTAGAGCTATGATTTAATTTGTTTCCATGTTGACTTGTTGACTAAATGATTGCTTACACACATGGGGAGAGTTATCAGCCAAGGTGCTTTTGATTACCGCATTCCTTTGCACTGCATAAGATGGCCTGTAGCGGTATCATTGTGGCTGAGCCAACCTGCAGAAGCGCAAATGATATTTTTTCTTCTGACGTGTTTCCACTTGTTTTTTTTCCTGCCTTTTTTTTCTTTCTTGTATCTTTCCTATTCACTTCACTAGCTTGAAATTTTCAGTTTGCTTTGCTTTGCTCTTTTACCATTCTTTTCTTTTTTTGCTCTTTTCTCGCACAGATAAACTCTACATGGGTCCGGGACAGCTGTACCAAGATCTGCAGAACCTGATCCATGACCTCAGCCTTGTCAACCAGATCTCCCAGATGATTGGCAGCCTGAAGGGCAACTACCAGGTGGGGACAGCAACTGTCACTAGTACATGCATTGTGTAACTGCGTCGGTGATCCTGTTCTAACTTGTTGCCACATAGTAAAGTCATGCCAACAAAGCCTAAAGCAGCTATCTAAAGCAGCCCATAACTAATTAAAAGTTTTTTTTTTTTTTTTTTTTACATTTTTAAATGGCCATCTCCGAATTTAATCCAAGTCCCTTTGGCTTGCATGAATGGTCGGGCTGTGTGTGTGTGATTTTCTGGAATGCTTTGTCGGTGTCATTTGGATGCACCTCGGCCAGATCCCGCTGGGTTGATGTAATGCTTTCTGGCTGCTGGTCCGCCGCGTACGGACTCCGCATGAAGAGACACCCTCGCTCATCCCTGACAACACAAACACTTCCCACAACGTCTCGCTGTGCGAAAATGTTTGCCTTTTTGCCTCCTCCGTGTGTGACCCGTGAAGCAGGCCGCAGAGGTTAGCTGAGTGCAGTCTAGCCCTGGCCTGGCTGAACACCAGGAGCTCTCAGAGATTTCGTTAAAATGTTTAACCTCTTTGCGGCCTAATCAGCACATAGCTGAGTGTTGACTGTTCCATGTCATATGAAATGTGCTATATAAATAAAATTGACTTGACTTGACTTCCATCTGTCTTAGAGTGATAGAGTTTAGAGCATACTACTATCGCCCTCCCTCCCGCTCTCTGTCTCTCTCTTTCATCTCACTCTTTCTTCTCTTTCTCTTTGCCCTCTCTGTCTCTCTTTACAGAATGTGAACCCCACGGTGGCCCAGGACTGGGTGTCAGGCCTGCAGCGCCTCATCCTGAAGAAAGAGGAGGAAATCCGAGCGGCCGACCGTTGCCGAATACAGCTGCAGTTACCTGGGAAACAGGACAAGTCAGTCTGACCCCGACATCACCCCCTTTCCTCCCTCCCTCCCCATTCCTTATTATCCTCTCTAAATCTCTGCTTTTCCAATTGCTCTTAACAATAGAAGCAGCCTGCAATGAAATCACCTGTCTGGACAGAAGAAACAAAAAAAAAAGTGCTGGCGAGTTTGTGTCTGCCGTTTGTGTCTGAGAGCCATGCACTTGGCGGTTAGAAGGATGGCTGGGAGGAAATGTTAGGATAGTTCTTCAGTCCCACATGATCACATGCAATTTGGATTGGAAATCTACTCTCTCTGTCTTTGTCTCTTTTCTCTCTCTCTCTCTCTCTCTCTCTATCCCCCCCCCCCCCCCTCTGGCAGACAGGCTTTTCTTGAGGTGATCTTGTCCTGATTCGCTCAGCCAATGTGCAGCATTTTATATAGTTCTCTCGGGAACCAGGGTGCAGCTGTTGTGTGTGTGTGTGTGTGTGTGTGTGTGTGTGTGTGTGTGCGCGCACAATAATCTAAAAGTTATTTTGGCCCGTTCAAACACCCACTCTGTCTCCTGCTCCTTTCTTATACACCCATCCTACACCCCTCTCCAACTCACACAGACACACAGTCGACCCAAACCCACCCACACCACCCCCCCCTTCACTCTGTACGTGTCCTTTTTGAAAATGTCTATCTCAGTTGTTTACTGTCCTTTACCAATTTTAAATGGCTGGATTACCCAGGAGCATCTACAGTGAGACAGCTGCAGAGGCCCTTCATCCCAGACTGCATCCTAAAGCCCAAAATAAATCTGCCTCATGTGGGGAGACGGGGAGAGAGCAGAGGCATGCCAGACGAGCCAACTCTGACTCTCCGCTCTTTTATCTGTCATGCCTCCCCATTAGCCGCGCGCATCACACTGGAGTCCTCCAGTCCTCCCCTGGGTCTGTGTCTGTGTGTGTGTGTGTGTGTGTGTGTGTGTGTGTGTGTGTGTGTCTGTCTGTGCGTGCACGTACAGTATGTGTGGTGTGGGGGGTTGAGGCTGTCTTTTAACAAGGACGCTGTTTTAGCCTCAATAGATCTATTATTCAGACACTCGAGCACAACATTCAAAGCATTGAGCTCAGAAAACTAAGGGCTTTTGAATATTAAAGAGGCTCCTCATTTTTGTTTTGTGCACTGTGAGAGTTCTACATAGTGACATGTTTTCATGTCACATACTGACACATGCACAGAATGAGAACTGCTTAAACTGCTGCTGGGTTTCAGGCTGATCTGTCCAAAGGACATTTTATAACACATGACGCTGTGGTGTCCTCGTCGTCTTTCTTATCTTTTCCTCCTCCATCTCACCCTGACAGGACTGGAAAGCCCACACACTTCACGGCCGTCTTCAACACCTTCAGCCCCGCCATCAAACAGTCATGGATCAGCAATCTGCAGATGGCCAAGTTGGCCTTAGGTATGTCTGTCTGTCTCTCTGTCTGTTTCTCTGTCTCTCTCTCTCTGTCTCTCTCTCTCTCCCTGTCACTTTCTCTCTTGCTCTCTTTCTCTCCCTGTCACTTTCTCTCTGCCATTTTCTCTCTCTGCTATCCCTCTCTGGCTCACACTTTCATTCTGTCTCACTTTCTTTCGTTTAGTGTGTCAACTACTCGCTTGCTTTTTGTAATGTTTTCCCACCTTCTCATTCGTTTCGTCTTCCACTTAATCTTTTGGTGTTTTCCATTTTAAAATATATTTGGAGACCTGCCTCTAGTCTTTCCCCTCCGTCCCCACTCTGAGGAACCTGGGGCTTAGCCCAGCAGGGAGGACTCAGGACCCAGGCCTGCAGATATCCCCTCGGCTCACTTGCTCTGCCTCTCTGCAGTAAATCCTCAGCTGGCCCCCTCGCTGTGCGCCCCCAGAGAGAGAGAGAATGTCTCTGAGCCGACCCCTACGCACGTCTCCCTCTCTCCGACGTGCAGCAGATATGAAGCTGGTGTAGGGAGTTTAATTGCGCCGTTCGTGAAGGCAAAGTCATTACTGTTCATTAGCATGGCCTGGGCAGTGGCAGTTTGACAGCGAAATGCATCAGCAAGCAGGGAGAGGCCAGTAGGCAGAGAATGAATTGCCTACCCTAGATGGGCAGTAATGTGTTTGGAAATGTAATTTGTCGGTGAGGGGGGAGTTTATGTAGAAATGGTGTAATTTACTGACCCACTCTGTTTTCCTCATGAGGAAGATTTCTCCTCATGAATGATGTCATGATCTCTCCCCTGTCACTGTGTGTGTGTGTGTGTGTGTGTGTGTGTGTGTGTGTGTGTGTGTGTGTGTGTGTGTGTGTGTGTGTGTGTGTGTGTGTCTGTGTGCTTCAACAGAGGACGATAACCTGCAAGGCTGGTTTTTCGCGGAGGACGATGGGAACCAGATCAAGAAGCAGAAGCATCCACTCCTGCTTAAGCAGATGCCTGTAGTCATGTCCAAACTGCAGGAATTCAAGGTTGGCATAGGTCTACTCACACAGCCCTGTCTGCTTCGACTGTCATTCATGTCAAATGAGAGCAGTTTGCCTTTTCAGAATAAATTGTGTATCAAAAATATTATGTAAGTGTCTTGGGCTTTTAAGAGTTATGGGGACAAAACTGGCAAAGGAAATCTGGTCTGTTGGGTTGTTTTTACACTAAATATGTACATATCTTAGGGTGGTTATTTTACCTTTTGTAAGTAAGCAAGAAAACAGCATATTACGTTATTGATGTACACAAGCTTTTCAAGTAATATGGGGAACACTAATGACACAAAGTATTAATGTGTTTCTGATTTTTAACGGAACAACTAGTTCAGTGTAAATCCCAAATTATTGATGTTTCTTGTGCACATTTAATGCTCGGATTTGCTGTGCTTTGCAGTCGTCGGATTTGGGTCCAGAGAGGATATTTTTAGAGTGATCAATAGAGAGGGCCTGCATTTAGTGAGGAATGCCATCTGCACACAGACTGCGCCAGCTATAGCCCACACATTCCATCAGAGGAAGTAGCCGAGGGGTCATGGAAATTAAACACATTTTTCATCTCATGAAGTGGCACCTTCGGATGGCATCTGTATCTGCATTGATGTGTGTCCTTTGTCTTTGTGTGGGGTGACGGATTGATTAAGTCTTTGGCTAAACACAGAGCACAGGATCTCTGTTTAGACCTTTACACCATTTTAAACTAATATGTAAAACCCTATCAATCTCTCTATCTCTCTCTTTATCTATCTTTATCTCTCTTTATCTATCTCTATCCTTATCTGTCTTTATCTATCTCTTTATATATATCTCTCTCTCTCTCTCTCACTCTCTCTCTCACTCTCTGTCTCTCTCTGTTTCTGTCTCCATCTCTCTACCAGGTGGAATGTGCAGTGCACAATCCAGAGCCTCACGTGAACAGCGAGAGCACAGCTGACATGCCTGCACTGGGCCACGGCTTTGTGTGGGTGAGGATCTCTCTTCTCTTTATCACTCACACATACACACAAACACACATGTTTGTTCTCTCTATCTCTTTCTCTCTGTCTCTGTCTATCTCTCTCACACAGGCACACACATTATTCAAACAACCACCCACACACTCCCTGTTGTTATGTAAGAGATGAGTTACACTGAGCCACTGGTCGATTCATTTATTGTATGTTAGCATGCCTTTGGTGCCGAGATTTGTAAAGAAGTGCTTAAATAGTTTTGTTTGATACACAGATATAGACAAACATAGGCACATGGTGGTTTAAAGCTTTATATGTCATCTGCTTAAACAAAGCATCAGGTACAACTACTAGACAAGATTAAAGGTACCTGTTGTACCTATCGAATTAAAATGACTAATTGTGCACTGCTCTGAACATTTTATTGGCCCTCTCTCTGAGCCAAAGTGCCTCTCTCAAAGCGTGAGTCAGACGCACCATTCAGAAAGCCATTGCCGTTGTTTACTTTGGGGGCTGTAGAAAAAACCTACATGTTCCAGTGACTCATAATGGCCTCAAGTGATAGATTGCGCCACTCTGTGAAACACTCTGTCTGATTGGCGTGGAATGGCGTGGTGCAACTCTTAACAAGCCATTCGTCTCTCCTATGTGATGGGGGTGGTGGGGAGGGGCGGGGTTACCTCATATACAAGAGCAAATGTGGTCAGCATTTAGAATGACATAATAGAACTGATGGCTATAGATCCTCGGGCTGTATCAAAAATGTTCATATTACATGACATTGGGTGTGAGTTGCATTGTTTTGTTCCCTACGTATTCACTATATAGTGAACTAGTGAACATTTTGGATTTGACATTGGACTCTTCTCCCCCCTGCCCAGGTGGCCAGCTGCACCAATCAGATGGGCCAAATCTCCATCGTGGCCATGCAGAACTCCAGCCCCAAGGTGACCGAGTGCTTCAACGTGGAGTCACGCATCCTCTGCATGGCCTATGTGCCCATGGAGGAAGGCCTGGCCAACGGAGAGGGCAGCTGTGACGGTGACCCCCAGCCAGGGAAGAGCAGCCTCACAGCCACCATCTGCCTGGGCATGGAGGAAGGGAGGTAGGGCTCTGCAGGTCCACTCCATACAGACCCCACCCATTAACCAGCCTAAATGCAGTTTATGCCTCAGTAATTTTACATATAAAAGGTGTAAATTCAATAATGTGATGTGAACATGTAACATGTTTAAAATGACAAATGATATGAAGTGATAATTTAGAGTTTACACAGAACAGAGCACAGATGCTCTTTTCTCTGCTTAGTACCCACAAAGCAAACCCAAAACTGTTATCTTGCACAGTGAAGGGCTTATAGGGGGTATGTTATTAAATATGTATGCTGTGCTGCTTTGTCAAGAGAGTGTAGCTGTCTAGCTAAGTTCTACCTGATAAACGAAAGTAGCATTATCCTAATACCTTTCCATAGACTCAACAGGAGCGCCAATGTGATTTGAAGGAGTAGAGTATAGAAGGAGGACAGGGCTCTGTGAAGCATAACAGTGTACAGATATTCAGGATTACACATTAATGAGGTCATTTTAGGCTGCTAATCCCAGGGATTGAATCACGGGCCATTTCGGTACAGCTTGCTAGTCAGAACCGGGGCAGCACCAGAACTGACCTCATTCATCAAAATTATTAACATCACATTAATCACTTGAAAGAGGAGGATTTGCAAATGTCAGATTGATTAATATGCTTAAAGATGTATGCACAACTTTGCTTGCTTGAGTACTGAGGTTGATGGTGTAGTTTAACTTACAAAGTTTGTTTTATTTTCAGTAATCAAATTCAGGCCAAGTGAAAAACAGGGTGGTCTGCTCATTCAGTCATTTATGACGACTGCTATATTTAATTATTCTCCTTGAGAACATGAACCACACATGCACAATGATGCCAAGATGGAGCAAGACGTCATTGGAGTGAATAAAAAATCTTGTTTGACTGTTTACATAGCAACTAACTTGAAATGATACGGATACAGATTCTTACTCTGGTTATTTCTCTTTCTTTCTCTCTGTCTCTTTCTCTCTCTCTCTCTCTCTCTCTTTCCCTCTAGTATTTGTGTTTACAAAAGCAGTCAGCGGTCCAAGAAGGTCCGCTTACAGCATTTCTTCACACCGGAAAAATCCACTGTTACATGCTTGGTGTACAAGAGTCGGTGTCTGTACGTGGGCCTGGTCAGCGGATCGGTGGCCATCTACTCCAGAGCACCAGGTGAGGCCTTCTTTACAACTGGATCGGAACAAGCATCCTGTGTGTGTGTGTGTGTGTGTGTGTGTGTGTGTGTGTGTGTGTGTGTGTGTGTGTGTGTGTGTTTGTTGTTATGGTCTTGCATAGGCTGCTGTGCTGTGTTTCACATGATCGAGCCCATTATCGGTGCACCAGATTGGCTGCCTTTCCTCAGAGCCTCCCAAACGGGAGTTATGCAATCAGCCCCAGATTTGGACCCCGTCCTCATAAAGGGCACTTGTCTTCTCGGGCGAGAAAGTCTTATTTGTCAGCTCCTTTTGTTTTGCTCTGACATGCTGCAGCAATGTTGCATTCCTGCCTGCTGATAGGTGTTCTGTTGGGTGAGCGCGTGTGTGTGTGTGTGTGTGTGTGTGTGTGTGTGTGTGTGTGTGTGTGTGTGTGTGTGTGTGAGTGTGTGTGAGTGAGAGAGACTTGTTCATCACCTTGGTGACCCTGATGAATCACGCGACACGGAGGATTGGAGTTATTCTCTCTCTCTGTCCCTCGCTCTCTCTGTGTCCCTCTCTCCCTCTCCCTCTCCCTCCTTCCTTCTCATTCTTTTTCTGGGCTGTCGTGCCTCTGAGGAGCTTGCCAAGGGCTGACTGGGGAAAAGCGGCTGAGCGGCTCATTGTGACCTATTTATTTCCCTGCAGCACAGCGAGCTACAGGAAGCTAGCACTGGTGTATTTGCCAACGTCCCTGGACTACCAATGCCTTGGTCCCCCCCCCCCCCATGTTTGCCTAGATGGTTCAGGTAACTGCAGACTGAACCCCCATTGATGAAGGCCAGGGCATTGAGACCAGGTCACAGGGGGAAGACGTAGTAGAGGAAGTACAAGGAACAAAGCAGAAAAAGGCCCAGGTGCCCATAGACAAAAGCCCAAGTGACCATAGCTTTCAACATGTTCGTGGGGTGTTCCTGTGGAATTTTGAAGTTGGTTTTAGATACGTGTCGTGCAGGGCTGAATAGCTGATCTCAGGCATGGTGCCTGAAGTCATGAGTGGGACAGTAAGCTACACTTAACATTTGCTACTAAACAGTTGTCATAACTTTTTAAAATGTTTTGACAATTTTAGGCATTGAAATATTTCTTGATTTATGGCCCTGTATGTGTATTTTTCAAACTCTGTCCAGATAAATGTATTTTCCAAATTCTTTTGAAAGTGAAAATTTATTGCAGTGTAAGTTTCATGCTTTACTCAGCAAGCATCTGCAGAGAGAGCTAAGGGAAAGATAAGCCAAAACCTACTTTTAAAACTCACATTCAGTACCAGACTGCAGCTCTGGAAAAGAGATGAGAGGAGGTGCACACAGTTCAGACACAAGACACCCTCCTACTTTATCCTGGTGTTCTATTTGATACCCAAGGCCACATGAATTCTCAGTGCACTTCAACCCCCTGTTATTCCTCAGTTTCTGCAGTCCCTGTGCAGGCCATACCAAGTAGGACACAATAGGGGTGACTTGGCCTATTTCACAACCTCCAAATCTCGCCTTAACCCCTCTCCAGTCAGAAAGTAGTAATTACACAGAGAGGATGTAATGATGATCATTTAAGCTTCAAAGACGCCCCCTCCCTGAGACAGTTCAGCATGAAGATCTCTTCGTCCTGAAGAACTCCTCCCAGCAGGTGCATCCTGAGAGAAAAGATTAAAAAAATAAGAGAGGAAAAAAACACAATGCTGTGGTCTATTAATCTTTCAACAATGACGAAACATGGACAAGCATCAAAAATAGCTCTCGCATAATGTATACCCATTCTTTTGTGTGTGTGTGTGCGCGTGTGTATGTGGGTGCGTTGGCTTTCGTGTGAGAAGAAAAGCTAAGCTGCACAACTCTAGGACTGCCAAGTTGCTCTGAAGCTGTGTTTAATGAGAGCCTGGCCATATCATGGCAGTGTTTGCATCTAAAAGATCTGAGTAAGGGACATGAGCTCTCAGCCTCTCTAATCCAGAGCCTGGCAGGGTGAGGTCTTGGACCGAGGAGGAAGATGGCAGGAGTGAGAGAGCGAGGGAGAAAGAGAGATAGACGGCATTGCATCATGTGGCCGAGGCAGAGAGAGGGAATGGGGGAAAATAATCTGTGCCTATCCCCTAGGCCAGGCCAGTAAATGCAGGAACGGAAATTCAGCGCTCGCATGGAATGCTGCTTTTCTCCTTCGCTGCTTCGCTTGTCACACTTTCCATAACGTAGTTCCCTTTGACAGAGGCATCTAATATCTCAGAGCCTCTGCAGTCACAGGATATATTGTATATTTTGTAATGCACACAATGACTCCCAGTGACCTGCACAGAAATGGTCTCAAAAAGACTTTAAAAATATCTCATTTTTTCTGCTATTATTAAAAAAGACATAAACATAAGCTTCACTGCAGGCTTTCGGACTGCGGATAGGTTACTCTCGCGTGCTATTTCTGATTCAGGGCCATGATGACACACATGAAAAGCAGGAATGTTGTGCCCTTTGTTCTAAAGCCTCTCCCATTTAGACCCTGAGGTTAGCATTGGAGTCAGGTTCTCTCACCAGCCAATTCCTGAGTCATTTCTCTTGAGCTGGGGCTGTTGATCTAATGTTTGAACTGGTTCTGGTTGTGTAGCACTAGATTTGGACCAGGTGTGTTATTTAAAAATGACTGAGGCTGTAGGACGCCTAGAATGTTAGGGGTAGGGCTAGAAAAAACAAACTGACATGGACTATGAACACACATTACACACTCATTTTCATAACAATTTCGAACTTGGCCATTTACCTCATCTCGCACTTTATGCTTTCCCTCTCTCTGTCACACACACACTTTTGAGTGTTCTGCTGGCCTCTCCACAGTTCTCTCTCTCTGTCTCTCTTTTTCTCTCTCTTTCTGTCTTTATCAGATTGAATGAGCTAGCACTGAGTGGATTATCATGTAGATTAGGAAGCACTTTGCATTTGAAAATGTGTGAGTGACCTGTTGCATAATTATTTGGTACGGCTGTGCAACTACGTTAGTATGTGCTGCTGTGTTCAAGTTCTAGAAAGCCCTCATTTGAAACATCACCTCTAAATGCCATGTATTAGTTATGTAAAATCATGCATTATTAGAGGAGCTGATTAACTCATGTGTACTAATGGATCATGCATTCATTTTTTATGTATTATTTAACCTGATGCATAACATGGCTTCAGCTGAGACATTCCCTTTCTGGTCCAGTACCATGCTAAGCTCATTTGACCTTTGACCTGGATGGTTGTGTGTGCGTGTGTGTGTGTGTGGACACTAAGTTTAAAATGATTTGGTAGAATATAGTTCTAGAACGTTTTGGTAATGGTTGAGTAAAATGTTGTTGCAATGGGTTTTTTCACTGCATAATGTGTACAATGTGTAATTTGTGTTTACACTGAATTGAGTTGATGCAAGTTTCAAGTTTTTGAAGTTACAGTGTATCACTCCATCATTGTTAACTTTCTAATGAAGTGCATGTACTCCAACAGCACACACACACACACACACACAAAGCTCTCCTCAGCACAAAAGAGACTTTTGTTCAGCTCATCTACAGGAGCGCCTGGTGGCTGTAGCCTATTCCCTAGTCATTAGTTACCAAAGACGTTTCCCTGCCTTGTGCACTAAGGCTCCTCTCAATAGCTGCCTTTGTGGGTTTGGCTAAACAAACACAATCACGGCACATTCTATTCAATTTAGATGTGTTTTCATCTCAGGAGTAGCATGATGATGAGTTTGTGTGTTTTGTGCCCTTTCAGAGGCATCTTCGTGACAAAAAATAGAAATGGTGCATCTACAAAGGCATGAGACACTTCATCATGGGAGATGTGTAGGAGGTGGTTTAGGAGATGACTAATGCCTCCCCATCCTGAAATCAGGTTACCTAAGGATGATTTGTCACGATCATAAGTGATCCCACCATCTTTCTTGTGTGAGATATAAGCTGAATTCTTACTAATTAGATGGAAGATTGTTGTTACTGCTTTACTGGCTGAAGGATGTTGAGCAACGTAAAGCTTCTGGACCTCGGTATGAAGTAGAGAAAGGAATGCAGAGAATGTTGCTGTCAAAAAGGTGCCAAAATTAAACTTGATTTCCTCCAACTCTTCCAGATGGTTCCTGGGACTCGGCCTCTCCAAAAGTGCTGAAGCTTGGGGTTCTGCCTATCAAAGCTCTGCTTGCAGTGGAGGACCACGTCTGGGCCTCATCGGGTGGGCAGGTTTTCATCGTGGCCACCCAGACCCATGCAGTAGAGGTAGGTTACACAGACACACGCATACACCCTCAAACTGACTCACTGTCTCAAACACACACACACCTCTCTGTCTCAAACACACACACGCACACACACACCTTTCTCCCTCTGTCTCTCTCTCTCTCATTCACACACACACACACACACACACACACACACACAATTAGAAAAGGCTGGAGGCTTAGCCAAGGAGATAGTTGTAGTGGCCTCCCGTTGCCGAGGCCCCAGCTGGCTTGCGTTAAGTTTCCCTAGTGTGGCCTTCCTGACAGACAAACGGAAAGTTCCCCCACACACATGCGGCTTGTGACCAGGCAGCCTCGTACCTCCAGAGGAGAAAGGGCAGCCACCACATTGTTCCCTGCTAGAGAGCAAACAGGAAGAGAGGATCTCATTCTGACCCACATCATCATGTGCAAAGTTAAACATCCCCCCACCCTCAGAGCAAGCCTGCATATATCCATGCTGCAGCCAAGACTTCTCAACTATATCTCCTGTATTGTTGGTGTCTTCCTAGTCTTTTGTGCAGAGTTTTATGGTAGAAATACAGAACTTTGACATTAAAAAAACTGCAGCTGAAAACCCTGCCTTCGTTGGGCTACCTGAGGTCAGGTCTGTTGCAATTCATGAAGGTCTTTGTTGGCAAAGTTCTTTTTGCCGCACCACCCACTCTTGTTTGCTCCGTCATCTATTTAAAGGTGCAGGATAGAAGTGGGAGTGAAAGTTTGTCTCTGAGGGCATGGTTGTATACTCCATCCTCCCACACTGCCAGTTAGTCAGGCACTTGAGCTCGGGTCCTTGAGCTGAATTGGTAAATCAGAATTTGTATGATCACATCAGATGCTAGAAAAGTGTCTTTTATATAAAGTTCATTTGATTTGGTAGAATGTTTAGGCCTCGTGTCACGAAGGAACACATTCCTTGACCGTTAGCCACCATGTTTCCTAGTAACTGACTTTGTTATTGTCCAATCACTATGATGTAATGACACACCCGCAGCTCTGCCATAATTGAATTACAGAGGCCCCCCGAGGGTCTTTCCCTCCATCCCCCCCTCCTCTCTCCCACCTTCCATCTACCACATACATTCCCACCCAAGCCTGGACCGGACTGGAACGCTGGCACCTGCTGCCGTCCCAGAATAGCCAAACCTACTTCCATCTCATGCACTCTTCTGCTCCTCTTCTCACCTCTCGGCTGTACGCCTGGTGACGCATAATCTCGTTAGTGCTGTTTGCCAGTAAGCTCATTACAAGACCACCTGCCTGGGGAGGAAGTGGCTTACGGGACGTCCTGAAAAGACAGACTGATGCTGACAAAGAGAAGAAATAGGTGGTTACAAATAGGTGGGAAATGTGGGGGAAAGGGGAATCGATGTATGTATAAAGATTTGTGTGTCTTTAACATGCTGCGTGTGTTGCTGTTCCTCTCACACACATAGAGATGAAGGTAATTAAAAGACCAGAAAAGTTAGCACTAGAACTAAAGAAAGCGTGTGTGTGTGTGTGTGTGTGTGGAAAGGCACGTTAGTGTGGAGGAGCATGTGGTGTCAGATCGCTGTTGTTTCCCAAGTCCCCCCTGTGAGGTCTTTGGGGAACTGAGCTGACTCTGCTCCAGCTCAATCTGCTGGTGGGATCACGACAACATGCTGCACCCCTGCTTAAAAACACGGCCACGCTCCACAGAGAGACAGCAGGGCCAGTCTGAGTCTGTCACTCTTGTGTTTTTATTCATTACAACTCAAAGCTGTACTCAAATGTCACCGGACATGTCAGTAGTTTTGTTTCTTCTGGGAGTAATACTGGAGGATGTATGAAATTTATGGTAGATGTTTACCGTTTTCTGTAGTAACATTTTGTCTACATAAGTTGGGTATCAATGAAAGACGTATCCTGAATTCATGGCAGTATTTCATATACGGCATTGCAGCGCATAATATAATTTCTATAATAACATTAGTAGATTCTGCTTGGAAGGCCAGTGTCAGAGGAGTTCATCATGATGCACACAAACTTGTGCTTTCCCCCAAAAAAACTTGCTGCTGATCTGAACCAATTATGTGTATCCTTAACCACACCCTCTCCCCTCTAGAAAACTCTACACAAAAAATGTTGGTGTGTCGCTATGAAATGGGGTCCAAGGAAACATAAACAGCACCCATTTGACCCTACTGAAGTCAGAATGGCCTGGTTCATTCAGAAGGCCGGCCACGAAGTTTGGTAGTGGGGTTTCGGTTTACCTAATTCAAGCGGTCATTGGATTACACGGATAGAATTGGTCCTTTCCAACACGGGTCGGGCTTTGGGCTGCCACGCACACAGTTCAATGTGTTAGCTATTTAAAGGCTTGGAATTCCTCTGCTGCTCTGGGAGCATACCTTCATACAATATCCTCCACCTGAGCAAACAAACCAAATGCACCTCCAGCCGTATTTAATGTAATGAAGATCCCCTGAAGTACTATCATTTTACACTGAAGATTACATTTTTTACATTGACTCTTGGGTGTTTTGTTATTATATTATGAAGAATCAATATAGACTAACGATAAAGGGTCCTTGTCTTGACTGAACTTGTTTTTACCAAATACTGTTCTGTGTAAAGGTTTTGCGTAAATGCTTTTGTGAAAACTCACACCGATAACCCTTGTGCCTTTTACCCATGATGCCTCAGCGGCAACTGGAGGCCCACCAGGAAGAGGGCATGGTGGTGTCCCACATGGTGGTGGCGGGAGTGGGCATCTGGATCGCCTTCAGCTCGGGTTCCACCCTGCGCCTCTTCCACACCGAGACCCTGGAGCACCTGCAGGACATCAACATCGCCACGCCTGTCAACAGCATCCTGTCAGGTAAGCCATCTCCTCTGGGCCACCCGTCACATGGCCACAGTCCATTTTTTCATCCAGCCACAAAAGACAGCCTGTATCTCCTGCCATCTGTTTCAGTTGCCACAATACTTCACAAGCACAGCGGGACCATTGTAATAGGAGGTTTTTTTTTTGTAAAACAGCAGTGCAAGATTCTTTGCTTAGAAAAGTAAATAGAAGTCTCGGATGTAGGCAATATCGGATGAGTCATACCTCTGGCCCAGAGGGCAATTCTTTGAAACTTGATTTTGTCTCTCTTAGTCTAACATGTGACGAAGATGAGCTCATCCACGGCTGTACTTGTTTTGTTGTACTTGTTTGTCACATCTTCAAAGACTTCTGGCACTGTAGCGACTGTAGAGTAGCCTGTTATTTCCCCCCTCTGCTTGATCAACTGGACATAGGACATCAAAGGCAGAAAATAATGTGCTTGACTCTGTCAGGAGTGTCAGTAGTCATGTAGTTTACTGATGGCACAGCACTTGTACTTTGCACTCGACTGCAGCACCATATGAGTAAAGTGTGACACATGTAGTATGACACAATGGAACCCAAAGACTGGGGAAGATGAAGCTCCATTTTTAAGTTTTGTAGAGACAGATGGTCTTCTATTGGTCTCTGGCTTTGACTAATATCAATTGTTGTTCAAAGGAGACATTCCCTGCCAAGGTCTTGAATCTGGAATCTGTAAGCAGTATGCATGATGACGGCTTTTGTTGAAAGTTGTTGGAAAGAAACGTCATTTACCTTAATCTAATAGAGACCGAATCCATTGAACTTCTGAAGATTTTTTTTTTTGCTTCATATATTAACATATTGCAGATGTACTCTCAAGGTTTATCAAGGTTTTGGCTTGGTATTGTGATAAAACATTTCCGTGCATCTACTAGACTGCTATCCAAGGTCACAAGGTTAAAAATAGAAGCACAGACCAAGACACCCATGTAAAATCATATTTACTTCTGAAAGAAAACATTATTGTAACATGGAGACGTATTCCCATACCACAGTGTTTGTTTTGCTTCCCCTTTTAGTCAACTTGAAGTAGCCATGGTAACAAATAAGCACTGTAGGCATTGTCTTTGCACGGATATCTGAACTATAAATGTCAGTGATATTTTTGTTATCTTGCTAGCCTTGGGGGTGGACATGAATGGAAACATTCAGTGACATTGTGATCCGCAACCAGAAGTACTGAGGAAGTTTAGAAACAAAAAAAAGGTTAAAAAAAGGAAATGTCTGACAACATTACAAAACTGTGGTGTCCGGAATCAGCGGATTTTCTGAGAAATAGTCAGTGTGCATGACCTCTAATCTGCTGTCAGAGCCTTGTTCTGCCTCAGCCTGCTCTCTGTAAGCTATCCACAAGCTCCTTAAATACACACACACACACACACACACACACACACACTTCATCACAGGCTCATTGTGCCTGCTGGTGTATTGGGTTGGTACTGTTGGAGGGCTGTAGCTGAATGATGGCAGCAACAGTGTTATTTCTGCATGGTCAGTGACAGCTGTGCAGCCTCCTTCATTAGGATAGCTCTACTGGCCAGCCTAACTGCAGTGTAAAGGCTCTGCGGTGGTGGTGGGATAATTAATGTTTCTGTGAGCAGAAATACAGAATCCTGTGCAGAAGAAAGATTCAAATATGGCCTTCCTAGCTTAGTCTAGACTGTTTTTTGTGCCAGAACATTCTGACCCAAGTATTTTTCACTTGTCATTTCATTAAATTTGTTATGTACCATTAGAGCATGCTGACATTTCCCCCACCTTCTTTATTTTTTTATTACCCACCTCCCCCAATTCCCCGGGGGGGTGTAGGGTGTCTTCCTACGCTAAAACAGAGCAGCTCTTGTTTGATGAGGTGGAATGGGAGACACATTTGGCAAACACTCCTGACTCGTGTGGGGTGCCATTAGGCTTGCAGCAGGATTAAACCACCAATGTCATTTGAGATTGGGAGGAAAGACCAGAGCGTCAAAATGTATTACATAAAAGCACAGAAAAGAAAAGACAGCCTCTGGGGTACCAATGGCAAAGCATGGATGTTCTGCCTGTCTTCTGTTATTGTGTTTTGTATTATTTCCCCGTTGTACAAGCCAACATAGGACAGTCATCTTCTAAAGTTGTGCTGCAGCCACAATTAAGGCTTCAGGACAGCCTGTTCAATTGTATTTGCAATGACAAGAAACATATTCCATATAAGAAATGTCAGTTTTGGAGAATTACTGACACTAGCTGTCTTTCATTTTTATTGTGTATTGTAAATTGACATGGACAAGAAAACTTGTTTAGTTCAAAGAATTTTCACCACAAATTTGGAGTGCCCATTGGTTTCCCTCCTGTGTCACTCCTGTGACTGTAGGGGTAGCTGGATGGAGTACATGCCAGGCAAGTTCTCTGAACTGCTGTAACGACCACCGACTTGAAAGACTTCCTTTTTTCGGGGTTCCTTTGTGATTTCTCTTACCAAGTGCTAGCTTCCGCTGATAACGGCTCAGTGACTGTGGTTTCTAGAGACAGCAAAAAAGGAAAACAAACAATCCAATCCTAGTCTTTTCTTGTGTAACTGAGACGAATCTTCTAGAAGCTTTTCAGCCAGTAGTGATATGTCAGGACAAGTTGAGATGTTGAAATGTTTACAGTCTCTGGAAGGGCATTTACCTGTCTGTGGGTTGACGCACAAAGAGGGTTTTCTTTTGCTTTTACAGTTGCTTACTGAACTGTAGTCTAATTCGCACAACCAAAAATCGATAGGGCTAGAAAAATGGAACCGACAGCTAAATTTGCAGTTTATACAAGCTTTAGACATGTTTATAAAAACATAACGATTTTGACAGAAACTAAGCCATTTAATATAAAAAAAACTCTAGCTGGGCCAATGGCCACGCATAATGTGTGCACATTTTAAGTATTTGAATCAGTTGGGGAAATGCATGACTCGTATTGAAATGGCTGTGGGCAAACATATTTTTAACCAGTTGGTCATTTGTGCTCTATAGCAGGGTTACTGTTGTAGTTACACATGGAACAGACAACAGATGAACTGTGCTCTTCAGAGAAATATGAATAGAGCTGTATCTCATGAGGGCTTACCCAAAACTGTCTTGTGCAATCTCAGCAGATTGGCTGACTGGCCAACCCTTGTGTCCCATTCAGGGTGGAGTTCTGTTTCTGCACAGGAGGCCTGAAACCCAATACATTGAAAGTGTTTTCCTGAGCTGAGGTTTCATTAAGCAATCACTAGAAAGGGGAGAGACTCGAGACCCACAGCGGTCTGACTCAGACGAGGACGCTAGCTAAACAGGGGATGTTGCTCTCAATAGTGACGTCACCATTACAGAATTCTTGACGCGCTTTTGTCTCTGTAGAAACAGCAGCCTGATTTCACTCAAAGCATTAGTTAGGACACAATACCACATTCAGGCTATAGGACAACAGGCATTCGTGTACAGGCTTTCCTCATATTTGTGCTATGTCACAGACAAACATACTTAACGTTGAAAAGATGTCAAAAGCATAATCTGTTAAACAGTTCCTTCCATATGTCTCCTGCCTCAGGGTGAGAAGCTTAAATGTGCAGCTTTGAAAGGCCACAATTCCCACCAGACCTCTGTTCAGTTTGACAAGCCTTTTACAGGATTCGATTCTTGGAGGCTCTGAATGGCAACGAGTTGTGCAAAAGCTGGTTATTCAATTATTATTAAATCCCTTATTACTTTGTCTCTCTGCCAGAATTGTATATGGAATGATACTCAAATCCAATAGAACATTTCCAGACTTTCCATTAGGTTCTTAAGTTAATGCACTCAATGCTGAAATGTAATGTAATGTAAAGACAAGTATCCCAGAGGTACGTGGAGATGTGCAGCATCATGGCTACCCCGCAGTGTGTGGACTACATCACGACTGAGTGCTGATCTCTTGATAGATACTCTCTGATCAGGCCGACCTGCTGGCGTGGTGGGAGGGAGGGGGGTCTTAGCCAGCAGCAGCTTTGTCTCTAGTGACCTACATATTCAGCCGCGTGTGTGCTAATGGCCATAAACAAGCACGAGCCAGCAAATAACACCTCCAGCCCTCTTCATTAGTCTGCTTGAGCAGCCACCTCTGCAGGTGCAGTGCTTCACCACCACAGTACCTACTGTACTCTGTACTTAATCTGAGTAGGTCTGAAGGTATAATGACTTTTTTTAATAGGCTAAAGTTTGGATTTCAGTTGCTAATCTTGCAATCTGCCTTGTGAGCGGAACATATGAAAGCCAACCTATAGTGTGGGAATAAAAATGCTCTCATGACATGCCAGTGTGGGTTGGGCATGTTTTGTTAGGGCTTCACCTGGGGAACTCAAAGTAATATGGGGGGAGAAACTCAGAAATCAGCCATGTCTCTCTTTTACCTTACTTACAAAATAAAATGGCAGGTTTGAACACAAAGGTTGAGTCCCTCAACTCAGTGCTTAAAAATTATATGTGTTCTGTCCAGCTGTGTAAAGTAGTCATCAGAGATGCGGCCTCTCATGAAAGGGTCAGGGAATGGGTTGGCCCACATGACGAGGAGCAATCCCACAGGATTATAGGGTTTAAGTAGTTGCGCACACTCTGCTGAAGAACACTGATGGGTGCTCACTGTACATGGATACTACTGAGCCCAGACTAGACAGTTCTTGCTTTTATATAGCAAAAAAACATGGCAAAACCTTGTTACCTGGCCAATTTAAGTTAAATCTTTTTAACTCAATTTGCAACATTTCTAAACAAGTGTAATTGCTAGCCTTATGCTCTCTTAACCATTGCTCTAGTGTCATGGTTCCCACGGTGAATTTAGTGTGTTGTTTGGGTTAACCTATATGGGCCAATGTGCCCATAATGAGTGATTAGAAGTTAACTGACTCTGAGAGCCAGACTGGCCATTATGGCAAGAGGGGCGCTGCAGACGGTTGCTCAGCTAAATCGCAACATTTTACTCCCTAATTGATCGTTGGCACTGCTCGACTTAACCCTTTCTGCATCACCAACAGTGCCTTGCTTCCCTCAGGCTTCGATCAAGTGCAAGGCTATCCTTGCCTTTCTGAAATGTTGCAATCATCTCCCTCCATTGTGTAACCACTGTAAAGTGGTGCGTTTTTACATCCTGCAGCCTAAAGGGGAACACATGCTTTTGTTGAGAAACACAGAAGTTAGACCTCGGTGTGTCCCCCCGCTAATGTCAGAGCTACACGTTATAGGTTTCCTTGGAAACCATTGGCTACCAGGCACCATTGCCATAGTAACTTTCCCACAGATTTCCGATATTTCACACCTACGCCAGTGCATAAACATGGCCATGATAATATTCTTCACTGTCAACACTGAATTACATATTCAGTCTGACTGTCATATGTTAGACTTCAGTTGTAAATGAGTTTGGAAAGGACTTCATAATTATGTTATATCTTATATATATATATATATATCAAACCTGTAAGGCTTAGTTTTCAGAGATTATATTTGTCTTGTAGAAATGGATGTTATAAAAGTAATGTTTCAGTCACTTCTATCTGACCACTGTTGTAGGAATGTGCTGAGTAAGTATAATAACCATCTTTTTTGCTGTTAATTAAACTCACAGGGCACCAGAGGGTTTCTGTGAGCAGTCTTCTTGTGTGCCACAGCCTGCTTCTCGTGGGGACCAACTTGGGAGTGATCGTGGCTCTGTCTGTCCCTCGACTCCAGGGAATCCCCAAAGTCACAGGTGAGTGTATCGTCCCACAGAAACAACAGGTCTGTAATGGTGCATAATGACTCCCTTTGCAATGAACCTCTTCCCAAAAACAAAATTCCCCTACACAGCTGGTGGCATATCAACCAAAACATGGCTGCCTTCAGGCTGCCACGCAGGCCAAGATGGTAGGCGGGAGGGGTTAATGTTGGTTTAGTAATTAGACAGGAAGACCAGGCCCAGACTGGTTTATTTTAGCAGCTGACCTTCTCTCACAGAGATATTGTATCCTGATAATTGGAGTGCTGGCCCAGGGCCTCATTCCGTGCCTAAATGGCCTTTGTGATCAAACTGGGCAACTCCCCTGCGATCGCTGTTAAAAGCAAGCAGTTTTACGCCTCTAAAACATCAATCAGGGACTTGAACAGACAAGGAGGGGCTCTGTAGCAATGCAAGACCCACGTGCGGGCCTTGTGTTGCTATGTATGCAGTTTACATTTGGGACACATATCACCCATATCTCCCATTTATCAGTCTGCTGACGTTTATATATTTTGGTGTCCATCACAAAACTATTTTAGGCTTTTGTATCAGACGATGACATGTTATGTCTGTGAAGACAGCATGATTAGAATGCTTAGATTAGTGTGATATGACATACAGGATAATTGGAGTTGCTTTTCACTTTTACATTTTAAGCCAGAGCATTTTTGTTTAAGTCTCAACTAACATTTGTGTGTGTGTGGTGTTTTTTTTTTTTTGTTACGCAGGCAGGGGCATGGTGTCTTTTCACGCTCACAACAGCCCAGTCAAATTTCTCACCATGGCAGCAGCCGTCTGCAACCTACCACAGGGCAGCCTTGCCAGTAGCCCACCCAGTCAGCGCGCGGTTCCCGAGGGGGAAAGGCCCCCCAGTTCGCCTGGCCCGGCACCAAACGGCACCCTGGACCAGCCAGGTGACGCCAGCAGCAGCCCCTCGGCAGTCGCCGAAGACGCTCTATCCTGTGGCTCACTGGCGCTCTCCCAGGGCTCCCTTGAGCACGGCCCCGAAGACGGCGCCATCTATGAACAACTCAACGACCCTGCCTACACGCAGAAGGGCAAGCGCAGCCAGAAGGTGGACGTGAGCTCGCTGCTTGTCATCTCAGGAGGACTCGGTCACCGCCGGGTCAACCGCAAGACCAAACAGTCACGTCATGAGGAAACCACATCCACCATTATGGTGTGGCAGATTCCTCTGGCAAACGTGTGAGAAAAAGCAAGAAAGGGGAGTATGGCAAGTGGGGGCATCCATTTCACCAAAACACCAGAACAAGCCCACACTGCCTCTTAGTTTGTTCTTTATGAGCATCTTTTTAGGGTCAAATGTCAAAGAGGAAGGGTGTTGCTGTTCTACTTGAAAACAGTCAGGTTCCTATGGAAACTCACTAATTGTGTGTTTGCTAGTGAACATGCATAGGCTGACAGACAGTTGGGTGACATGAGGGAGTACCATTTGGATGTGAGTGTATTAAACTTAAGGTCATAAAGGTTCCAATGTGGAGGGATTTTCCAAACACAGTGTTGATTATAAGTTAGAAGGGCCCAAAATAAAAGCTTTGGAACCACTTTTGCCATGGCACCTGCAACATGGACTTCTGGTTATGAACATATAACCAACCTTTGCATACTGCAACGTCTATTCATCAAACAGTTTTTAAAAAGAGGAGTAACACAGCTAATATGTAGTTGTGTACTGGATGTGTACCTATTGCAGTTCTTGTTTCTGCCTTTTGTTTGAAGGAGGCATCTACTTTTCAGTTGTTGACTTAGAATCCCATATGCAATTTGCATAATACATTCTTTCCATCCTCTTGTTACAGAAAAAAAGACAACTAAACAATGTGTCAACTTTCTGACACAACTCTGCAGTGAAGCTTTGACTGAAAGCATCAGACATGGATTTGATTTATTCTTAAATGTCCACATCAATATTTCAAGAAGTGCTCAATGAACACATGCAGTAGTAAGTAAGAAATAGGGGTAAACCACACCCAGGAAATGGCCATGATGTATTGACTGCAGTTCTGCTGATAGTGTTTGTAATGACGATGGAGTAGTCAAGATACAAATGGGAAACACTGGCTGGCCAGGTTTTCGTTGTGATTCTTGAATGAGACGGAGATATCGTGTTTTTTTATATATATCAAAGAAGAGGAATTCATCACACACCTAAATTAAGCTTGAGACTTAAAAGTGTATTTAAGGTAACCAAAAGCTTTATACTGAACAATTTTTATGTTGTATTCCTGTTGTGTATATTAACATTTATAAAATGGTCTATCCATGGTTTTGATGTATTTTCACATTTAGTTCTGTCGTCAAATTATGCCTGTCTCAAAGATTAATAATTAAAAGATGTACTAAAGATTTCACCATTTTAAGTCATTTATTGAGTGATGCCAATGAATGTGGACTTGGTTAATAATACAGTAACTTTACAGCGAACACATTTTTGTGTCAAGAGTGACCCAGACAGTTTCTCTGCTTCAGAGCATGTGTTAACAAATAAAATAGATATCAGTCTGTAAAATTATAGTATGTAAGTATACTACTTAAGAAAAGGTCTTGCACATATTTATTCAAGCTGTGTCCCAAGAGCTTTCTTGTCATAATTTTGTGTTGAAACCCGCACTCTACTGAGATTAGTATCTTTAAGCATACTGTATTTCATCCTTAACACGCCTTAAGGTCTGAGCATGTTGGACCATTTCTAAACAAATGTCCCTTTTTCTAATTCTTCCATCATTACATTCCCTGGAGCTACAGCCATACAAACTCAAAGTCTCTGATATTATCTCCACTAAGTGCTCCAAACCATTAATAAACGAATAGAGCCAGCTTTGAACACGTTGTGACAAGAACTTGCCTGAAGTGCAAAGAGATGCGAGTGACTGGAGTACCAAAGGCCAGGCTGCAAGCACGTTCATGATCTTTCAGTTCTTCAGAGATGACTGAACAGTTCTAAAGTTATCGCGTGAAGCAGTCAACGTGTTATGGCAAGGTTACATACAAGTGCAAACACTATGCCAGTGTGTAGCCCAAAGGCAAGGTCTGCCTCACATAAACCAGGGGAGAAAGGTCTTTTCTCAAGGACCCCAGCAGGCTGTGTACTGCAGTCATATGGTATTGCTGAAACCTAAACAGGCAGGTTCCCTTTTACACGTTGGCCTTCAACTGATCCTCTACTGATCATTTTATGTTTAATGTTATTAATAGCTGCATTGTTAAAAAAAAAAAAAAAAACAAAACAAGCAAAAAAAACATTTAATGACTGGTTTGGTGCAGTAATACCATATACCTAACCCCAGCCACTATACAGTTGGCAAGCTCACAGAGGAAAGCCATGCTGACTGCGGAGTCTGGGATGTCCAACTCTTTGCTTGATAATGCTCTGAGTCAGGAAGTCAGTCACTCCACTGCCCCCTGGGATCTCAGTGAGACAAGTAGAATCAGCAGCATCTCATTCCCATCATTTCCAGCCCTTAGTTGTATGACCTGTAAGCTTAGGCCCACCCCCTTCTGCCGTGAATTCCCTTCTGGCAGGAATGCTGTGTAATCCCTGGCACTTATAAATCTGCAATGTCCATGTGATGGCTCAATGAGGCTCCACTATTTTTAACAACATGCAGGCCATGTGAAAATTCAGGCAGTGTGTCGAGAATGACAGCTGAAAGCCCCACATAACACAACTGACATCCACAACTTAAACCCAACCAATGACAAACCTTTGGTTTATTTCTAAAACAATCCACTACTACACAATTGGTTATTAGAGTTAGCCTATAATTTGATCTGAGATCTTTCCATTTTTGCTGTTATTTTAAAATCTACTTAGTGAACAACTGATGATCTGTGCTATCCTATGTCAGATGTATATTTTACAAAAATCTACGTTTACACATGGAAGTGCAAAGGAATGTTCATATCACATACCTCTCCCATTAGCAGTAGTGCATAACCCTTTGTAACACAATACACCCTTTTCAGATGCATTTTACAGTAATCACGAGTTTTCTTAGTGATATGGAATCAATCAGAAATTCCCATGGGAACGACATGAAAGCAGGGCTGGGTTTTCCCTCCAGAGAGCGGAGGCCCAACGTCTGTCTCAGGACTTGTTTACTGCATCTGCAACGTGTCTGCAAGAATGTCCATCAGCACCTTTCAGCGCGACAACGCTTGCATCGCAAGAAGCCGCGTCGGTGTGTAGGGTTAACATAAAAGGGGGTGTGGTTTAGATCAATAACTAACCGAGTCTAGTGTAAATTCAAAACACTGTCAAGGCACTCGCGGTGCATGTACTTCGATATCAAAGTCGGAATATATTCTGAAGAAACACTGGGAATATCTGTCGGCTTCTGGGGAGGAAATTGAATGTGCTTGTTGCATTTACGCGCGCATTTGTTCGCCTTGAGTGATACCAGACGGACATCATACTGTTGCTCGTCTCGTAGCACATATCAAAGGCAACGTGAGTTGGAGACAATAGTCAGTGCTGAAGATCCATACACCGGAGGGGACCCTTTTCAGATTCAGCTAACCTTACACTGTCCGATTGATAATGTGATATGGTGTTGCATTTACACCACCCGGATTTTCCTGTCGACAGCTCAGCAAGGACTGAACTGTTCTGAAGTGCATCCGTTTGGGTACTGCGACTACCTTACATAACTGGATTTTGAGAGAGACAAGGACTGCCTTTGCTTCAAACTGTAACGAATTATTCAGTGAGTATTTCATACAACGATGTTATTTAAAAAAAGAACTGCTATCAGGGATGACTGCAACATTGCACGATTTTGGTCCGCGCCTGGAACTGTCACTTATTGCAAAGAAACAATAGGCTAGGTTTGAGCTGTACAGTGTATGGTAAATGTACAACATAGGCTTTTGCCTACGGCGGCCACACTGTGTAAATGGTGCAACCTGCATTGAAAAAAGCAAGAATGTGCGTCGTGGGCAAAGGATGCTCCTTTCTGTCATTGACATATAATCCTTCTGTCTCCGTCAGACGTGCTGACCGAGCATGCTCCATACGGGGACGCGATTAGCACAAATAAAGTATTTCACCGTTCGTTGCCACCATCACAGGCTGATGAGACGGACATTAGTTTTTTTCCCCATTCTGTCATTCTTTGTCATCTGGACTATTTTCGTTGTTTCGTTTCGAGACAATACAAATGCCGCGTTACTGCTGACGTTTCCCCAAGGCGAGGAAAGGGGTATTCCATACAGGGTCTAGACTGGATGCATTGGAGCTATTGCATTTATCTGTAAAGGGTACTCAGAGGGTTTTCTGACTTTCCCTAAGGATGCTGTTGCCTGGTGTAGACTAATAGCGCCCCTCTGAGTTCTGCTGTTTTTACTGTGGTGTCCATGTGACACAAAAGGTGTGTTCTGGGTTGAAGTTAAGAGGGTTTGTGTGCAAATTTCTATCAGTCTGCTTTACCCAATTGACATCTATTCAACATCATTTTTAGTTTAACTTCTTTAACTGCTATAATAAATGACTGATAAATTGTTTCATCTTTTCTACAGGTTTACAGCCCTACAACATTTACAGGAACCTTAGAGGTCTTTACTGTTGGTTCTCTAAATATTTGCACTCCAGGCTGAAGTACCAACTCTGTCCAAGTTCTGCAAGGGGAAAATAGTTTTGGTCAGAGAAATGAAAAACTAATCAATGGAGTCTTGGTTCTTTCAACTGTTAAACCTTATGGAGTGTGTCCATCTATCCTAAATTTGCTGCACATCAACCGTGCTGCCTAAGGTGTTTTCATACATGTCAAAATGCAGAACGACTGCGTGTCTTCCAACATGTCCGCACAAAGTCTGAACTTTGATCAGGGGAGTGTGAACGTTGGCTTGCAAGGCCCAAACACATTCACGGTGGAAGCTGATGTCATATTTCATGCAGCAAGTCCAGACTCTCCTGGTACATCAATCATCTCCATGGAAAAACACCAGGTAGTCCCTGAAGCTGCATGCACTGTGGCCTCTGATATGAAACTGCTGCAAGACGACCAAAATCTGCAGCCAGAGTGGACAGAATGGGACACAAACATGCAAGAGCATCAGGTGGGCAGCTCAGCGAAAGGCTTGCCTGTGGGAGTCTGTATACTGGATGGTGGGTCCAGAGACAGTGGTTTTCAGGATCATGTTCAACCACTGGAATCATGTAAAGCACAAGAGCTTGATCCTGAGAGAGACCATCACCACAGCTCTCTCCACAGAAATGGTGTGAAAGAGGAGAGCAATGGGGCCAGGCCAAAGGTTCCCTGCAGTCTCGGCCCCTGCTTCAAAAGCGAGACCAAAGATGGACAGCTGGACAACTCCTCCCTGTTTGCAGATGGTAATGCTGTGAGGGGCCACTGTCAGACGCAGAATGTCGGCTCTGTTTCAGAGGAGACCCGACTGACATCACGTGACCTGGGCAATATGATTAGTGCGTCGCATCTCACACAGAACAATAGTGTGCATGGACACCCGGTGCTAACAGAGGGAAGCACAGGAAGTGTGAAAGAAGCCTCTTTATTGAGGGAGGACCCCGACTTAGTCATTGAAGTGGGCGGGCAAAAGATCCAAGCACACAAATCAGTCTTAGCCAAGAAAAGTGACTATTTCAAGGCCCGTCTCTCCCGGGACATTCTTAAAGTGAAAGGAGTCAGCTACAAGACTTTATCTACTCTGATAGATTATGTTTACACGTCACAGATGAATGTAACCAAGGACAATGTGGTGGAAGTTATTACCGGAGCCAAGATCCTGCAGATTCCTTGTGCTGTGCAAGCTGCAGTGGATACAATGTCCCAACAGATCACCACGGAGAACTGCTATGAGATTTTAAGCATAGCCAAGAAGCAACGACTCAGCGAGCTGAAGGAGACAGCGTACCGGTTTATGAGCGATAATTTTCTGCAAGTGCTGAAAGACCCTGCCGTCTATGGCCGTCTGACAGGATCGGAGCGGGATCTCATCCTGAAAACGAGGATGGAGGGGAAGAAGTCTCTCATGGTGGCTGAGATTAACGACGTCTTTGACCGTGTCGGCAGCCGGCCGCCAAGTAGGAATAACAGCCGCCCCCAGAGTCCTCTGTCTGTGGCCTCCTTTGAAGAAAATCATATGATCTATTATTACAGTGAAACCACAAAAGACTGGAGGGCACTGACAGTAATGCCAGAGGAAATAAATACAAAGGGCTGTGGAATTTGCACAATGTACAACTACCTTTTCGTGGCTGGAGGGATCAAGGGATATGGTGACAAAGGAAAAGTCTCTGATAAGGTGTTTTGCTACAACCCCATCACTGACCGCTGGAGTGAGGTGCGTCCCATGAACCAGGCACGCTCGCAACTCAAGCTGGTGTCTGTGGATGGCTACCTGTATGCTATCGGCGGCGAGTGCTTATTTACTGTGGAGAAATACGACCCTCGGATGGACAGGTGGACCACTGTTGCGCCCCTGCCCAAAGGAGCCTTTGCTGTGGCCCATGAGGCCACCACCTGCAATGGAGAGCTGTACGTCTCTGGAGGCTCTCTCTTCTACCGCCTGCTGAGGTATGACCCGAAGAGGGATGAATGGCAGGAATGCCCATACAACAACAGCAGAAAAAGGTCCACAGACATGGTGGCACTCAAGAGCTTCATCTACAGATTTGATGTCAACAGGGAGCAGGGCGTGAACGTCTTCAAGTATAACAGCATTGTGAAGATGTGGCACGACTGCTCATCTCTGCAGCAGACCAGTCCCCAGCCCTTTAGGTGTGCCGTCATCGGTAGCTGCATCTACTGTGTCAACAAGACGCAGACTCTGCAGTTTGTTGTTGAGGAGGAAAATGCACAATTCGTAGAGGAACCGCTGAAAGCACCAGTCGAGGCAAAGGGCATACTGTTTCCGTTCATCTTGAGTTTGCCAGACCGGGGAGAGAGAAACATGTAATTAGACCATTTCTTTTCGACAAATCTCACAACTGACAAAAATGGAAGGGAGAGTGTGGGATAAAGCATGATTTTAATAATTTAAGCTTTACTTTTCGTGGAGTTTGACATGCCCGGTTTAACTGCTCGAAAAATAGAATGTCTCTTTGCATGGCGGGTGGAACATGTTTTACAAGGGCGCCTTAAAAAGGACAATGTTTTGTATCAAAGTGAAGAAGCAACATCACTTATATAGTTATTTTACTATTTTGTTTTCCTGTGTTATGTCTGTTTTGTGCACTTTTGTGATTTTTGTGGCTGTTGTTTAAAATAGATGTTTTGAGAACATTTAAATATTGGTATTGGCAAGAAACCAGATGTTTATGCCCATTGTTAAAGATAGCACATTAAAACGGTCCTAGCCATTGTGCAAACACAGGTCCTATGCAACTTATAAGGTGGAGCCCGTGATTCTAAATTCCATTTACCTTTTGTCAAA
Source organism: Setipinna tenuifilis (assembly GCA_030347295.1). Taxonomy (NCBI): domain Eukaryota; kingdom Metazoa; phylum Chordata; class Actinopteri; order Clupeiformes; family Engraulidae; genus Setipinna; species Setipinna tenuifilis. The sequence continues at coordinate 14,606,663 of CM059278.1, forward strand.
TTGAGCAAATGGCACCTCTAATCCTTAGCTCTTTAATGTTTGTACTCAGTGGTGACACTGTAAATGGGAAACAAACATATTGGTGCAGACTAAGCCATACATAATCACAATTAACAAAGAGTCTAAAAAGCACAGAAGGGTGGAAAGTAATTTGATTGGCTGTTCATAAGCTCCAGCATCAACAAGTTTTTGTAATGTGGAAACCGAATCATGGACTACATCTTTATCTCTTCATAAACAACTACAGGGTATTAAAGCCCTCTTCCAACAAAAGACAATGATTATAATATTAGTAATGCTAATGGTTCTTCTACTATAATGCACAATATATATTATTTAGGGAGGAAACCCCACAGAAATAACCGCACAAAAGTGCAAATGTTAATAACGCAGAGTTAAAAGAAAATGCATACCCGAACTTACCACAGTTGTGAAAACATCGCAAATATAGATTTAAATGCGCTACCTTTGAGCACCATGCACTTGACTGTTCATGTACTGTGGCAGTTATATATAATTGACAATGATAACTAATTAGGATTTCTAATCAAAGGGACTATCCTCTATGGACCTATTTAAGGTAGTTGACAAACCTTGCCAAAGACGAAATGCTTAAATACAGAGATTTTTGGTAATAGTGGGTAGCTTATGAGTAAAAGCAAGGTTGGTCTGAAAAACATTGGTGAGTTTTCTCCGGCATGCACTCTCTCAATATTCAGACGGTGAGACAAGCTAACAAGACAAAACAATGACATCTCCACATACGACACAGTCTAAGCAATAACACAGCTCTAATCAGGTCGTACCACTTGCTGCTATTGTGCGAAGCAGAACAGACCCCAATAGTGGAGGCAGTGTGTTGCCATAGGGACAGTGAGAACACAGTTGACTGCTAGACAGAGAGGCTTTTATATGAAGAATGTGAACTGGGCTTGCACGTGGTCTGCTCTTTTCCGTCAATGTATGGCGACTGTTGAACTTCCCTTGGCTTGATAAAAAAAAAACACTTCCCTGGATCTAATCACTCAGCACTGTACTAGAACAGACAAACCATACATATGTTATTTGCAGTCTGTAATAAACAGAAGTTTACTTTTGACCTACAAATCCACATGAACTGGAATCCTTCTGGTAGACGTTACTACTAAAGGCATCTAATATTACATATTTTAGCCACAGAGTATCAATAGCACTTTCCATCAGCAATTTTGAAAGATGTATATTGTACTGTGTTTGTATGCCAAATCCCTTTGAACTTGATGCACTTACAAAATGAAGTACCATTAGCAGTCAAGCATTTTCCCTCTTTATAAGTTGTTTATTAGTAGTATTATTAAGGCTTTCATAATGTCTTCAGAGCAACTGAAGTGCCGAGGGACAAAATGTAACACAGCATGTAAATGTCTCTTAAAAAGCTGTTTTGATTACATTGACGACATGGATGTGGTTAGCTAAATGTATTTCTTTGGTATGTTGCTGGCTGGCTGGCTTCATTATATCACAAGACATTACTGAGGAGTGAATTTTTGATGTGCTGTTGAAGTGAATGGCTTGACAAGGTTTTTTTGTGGTCCAAGGCTTTCTAACAACTAACTAATGTTATCCTAACTTCTAAATGACCCATTTCAGTGATAAATCAGAACAGAGAATAAAGTATTCAAAAAGAAAAGTTTCTGCCTTATATTATTGGAAGCAACACATCACTGCTTTTGGCCATTCTGTTTTAAAAGGCAAGTTACCCCACAGTAGTTTTAACTAAATCCATTTATAACCCCCAAGGTGAACTCTGCACTGATGTTCAAATCCTTAATATATCAGCTGCATAAAAGCTTAAGTGAGTGTTATACTAGTTATTCTACTGTATATTTAACAGAAAGAAATGGCAACAAAATTGCAAAGTCTATTTATGAATTGGTCAGTTTTATATTTGAACAGTTACACAATGTAACTAGCCAAGGCAGAGTACAGACTTATTAAGTCCTTAACCTGAGATGATATTCAGTTCTACGCCATCACCTGAAAAAATAGACAGAATTACTTTTCTTGGCAATTTGGATATTCTACAGAAACACTTGACACCAAGTGTATGTTTTATTACAAATGCGTACTGTCTAATAAGGATTGCTGTGGTGAACTGCCTCTCTGTCCACTAAAACACTAATGAAAGTTGCTCAGAAAACTCAGTCACTGGCTAGACGAAACTCAAACATGAGTCTTATCATGGATGCTGTAGGCCCACTGTGGAGGAATTTATCCACCAATAATGCTTTTCTACAAATGTGTATTTTTTGTCCATTGTTTATTTCCATATACACAGTGGACCAGAAAAAAACTGGACCACTTTTAAATGATTATGTCTCTTTAATTATTTAGGCCACCACAACATCAAACCATGCAAATAAAAGCTTATTCAGTTCTTTTTCCAGTGATATTATGGTTTAAGAGCATGAAAGCAAGGTGCTGACCACTCTGGCTATTTGAATAAAACAACCCCTGAACAAAAGGTCAATGGAGCTAAGTTGTAAGCAACTGGACTTCTTTTAGTAGTTTGAAGCTTAGCTCCTTTGACTAACATGACCTGGATGAATTAGAATCTTCAGACACCCTGAACAAAAGGTTGGCCATTGCTTTTGGCCTTACAACTTTTTTTCTCCCCTAGTTTTCAGCACATTACTGTGGATGAGTTAAAGGTTATTTTCTTTCACAAATGAGGGGATGACGAAACAAAAAGTGAACATTCAGCTAACAGAGAGCATCAGCATTTTTTACCTACATCTTCAAGGCAAACTTAAACCTTTATGTCGATAATGGGGTTGCATGTGGCTTGCATGGCAGGAAGATTATTTAACTAGTACGCTCCCCTTTGCTTCTTTAGGAAGATCATCCAAGTTGTCAAAAGGGATGGAGTCTAAACCATGTTATCCCAAATAATGATTTTACTAGAAAGAAAACTAAATGAACTTTAATTTGCATGGTTTTACATGTGGTAGCCTCAATGACTGAAATATCAGATGTTAATATAATGATATAATCATTTAAAAAGTGTTCAAGTCTTTTTCTGGTTGGCCCTGCTGTATATACATTCCTTCTCCTGAGGTAAATATTGCCATCTAGTGGACATTTCTTGATGCTGCACTATTTTTATTTTATTTTTACCCCAAACAAGGATGATTGGGGCAGGGGCGCAAAAACAGATAAAACTGCTACTTTCTTTGGTGCTCTGATTAGGAAAAAAATCCACTCTGAATATTTAATTTTACACATATGCCATATAGCAACTGGACTGGCAGGTGTCCTATATTCAAGTCTCCTCAGGGTCACCTGGCAGAGATGGTCCTGAGTCACTCAGCTCCGGACAACGAAACTTAGTTCTAGAGAGGTAGTTCACGTAACTCTCTTCCTAAAAGACAAAACAAAAAAAGATTGAATACCTCTACAAAATACAATCAGACAAAATGCCAGGAAAAGTTAATCAAATCTCACCACTGTGAAAGGAGGAGTGTCATCCATCCATTCCATAATCTCATTGTCTTCGCCGATAGTGACATTGATGATGCTCTTGCGTGTTTGTCGAGATCGTTGAGCCAGAGGTATGAGGGCCAGAACAAAACAGGCTGCAACATTCAGAGCTCCTGCCACCATGAAGCCAAGGTTATAACTCCCCATCGTGTCATTCATCCAGCCTGCCAGGCGAGAGTCCAATCAGTAATCATTACATTACATTGCATTTAGCTAACGCTCTCATTCAGGAGCGACTTACAGTCAGTCATGTACATGTACAGTCCCACTGGAGTAGATTACCCGAGGGCATCTCAGCCATGGATGAGGGTGCAGGAGAGCACTGGATAGTCACTCCCCCACTCACATTTTTGCCTACTGGTACACGAATCAAACCTACAACCCTCCAACCTCAAAAACCAAGTCCTCAACCATTATGCCACAGCTGCCCAAAGGAAGGAGGTTCCTTGCCGACCTCTGCTTAAGACTGCACCACTGAATATCCCATATAATTACATTACATTTAAATTCGGGTGCAGTTCCTCTTTGAGTATGTATTTACCAGTTCCACTTTGAGTATGTATTTAATACACTTGTATTTCACCTGCAAAAGGTGGTCCGAAGCAGCTGATAGCATTAACAGTAAGCATGAACCCCCAGGCTACAGGCATGCGCTCCGCCCCCATCAGGTCAAAGGTCAGCACTGGGAGCAGGATGTAGTTTCCAGCATCCGCGATGCCCAGCAGCATGCCGAAGCCAATAAGAGCACCGTAAGACCTGAGGACGGGGATAAGCAGGTACAAGAGGCCTGCAAACCAATAAAAAGATTAAATTAGGTAATTAAACATTACTCAATCTAATTCAATTACTTGACATTTATTTTGTCTATATTTTTTATTATTAGTGACCTATGCAAGTTATGTTATTTTTTTTCCTAAAATGTTGTTCTTTTATTTAGCTTTTTTAATTTAGTGTTTATGTAGTGTTTTTACTAATGTATGTGGCTTTGAAAAAAAATTGTCTGACAGATCACATAAACATAAACATATCAAGGCCATGCAAACTTAGCCTGATAAACCAGCCACTCGTACTTAATTTCATTTTTTACAGAAGATCTGGCTGTGCTGTATTGAGAAACGTTTTCTTTCAGGAGGTGTAGGTTTGCTCAAGTTTAAAACGATTGGATCTGCCTTTACCCAATCGCTAATGTCTGGTCATGACATATGCAATTAGCCTGGCTATAAGCCTGCCTACACACTACAATTTAAATGTAGCACACAAAGTCAGTCTGTTCGCTGATTGGTTAGGCAAGATACGGCCTGAGACAACCATGTCAATGAAAGCTCAGCCAGATCCCTATGTACAAAATAAAAGGAAGCACGAGGGGCTGGTTTACCAGGCTAATGCAAACTAGCCAGTCTAGTGCATACACCATGGAGCTCCATGCTTTACAACAGGAGGAATTCAGTACAAACCTACACTAACTATATGCCAAATAAATGTGAACTGAATTTGTTTATAAACACCTCTGTCATTTTTTATGATTTTTTTCAACATAGCCTATGGGGAGAAAATTCAGCAGGATTCTCCCCAGCTCTAGTTAATCATTTAATTTTGATTTGATGTTTCAAACAATTCAGAGCATAAATCTGAGAAATCTTTGCTAGCATTAAAAAAAACATTTGTGCCACCCACCAACGAAGAACACAGAGGCCTGGTTAAAGTAAAGGCGGTTGATCTTCTCCGAGTCACACACTCTGCCGAAGATGATGCGGCTGATCATGCTGCTGAGGCCCAGCACCAGCATGATGTTTGTGGCCTTGTGCACCGGGATATCCAGCTGCACCGCGTGCTTCACCTGGAGCAGGAGAGAGCCACACATCCGTCAGTGACATGTGCCACTAAAGGACAATTTAGAGTAAGTTTATAGCTTATAGCTTTTGCAAAATATGACGTAAAACATGTCTTATCTGCTACGGTGTCACAGAGCTTGCTGTGTACATAAAATAAAAATAAATAGTCCAGACGTTATTGTGTAAAATAGGGCAAATTAAAACAGGCCTTTATTATGCCTAAATGTGTATTTCTAACCATGGCAGTGTGTGTGGGTGTGGGGAGTGACTGAGTGAGAATGAGAAAGAGGAAGAGGAAGGTAGGTATAACTGACATACAAGAGTTTATGAAGCATAGGTTATGTTATCTGGACCCGACTTTGGCTGTGAATTTAATGTCTTTTATTTTAGAGTAGATTTGGTTACAGCGTTTCGAACTATAGTCCTGAAATACACGGAGACAGCAGGAATAGACACAGGAATGTTATGCGTTTGTATGTCTCTAGGAAACACTATTGTATTGTTGGGTGTTGAACTGTGGTGAAATGTTGCGTTCGTCGTTTCCACCCGGTAAAACATTGTGTTTATCAAATGCACAACCTGTATGTGCAACGTGAGACAGCACTTAACTGCCAAAATTTCATGCACTGTATATGTAAGTACAAAGTGCAGACAATGCATTATAATGAAGTGTACTGTCAGCAGTAATCGAGACATGATTATGGCTACAGACATACACACACACACACACACACACACACACTCTCTCTCTCTCCCATACATACTTTCTTTGCCCCCCGAACACACACACATACATCCTGTCTGTGTGCCTCTCCCTCACACATACACACACAGTCTATCTGTCTGATTCTTTCTCTCATTTTCTCTTTCTCTGTCTCACACACACTCATTTTGATGAATCAAACTATTCATCCATCCATTCATTTAACTATCAACAATTCTACAGCTATCAACCTGTCATTTTTGTCACTTTATTTATCCATCTCCACCTATTCCTTAATCTATGTAACTATATGACATGGGCAGATGATACCATTGTTTAGTTTATCTGTTGACTACTGAGCCCAATACATAAACATGGTAAAAGCTACTCTTAGCAACATTTGGGCAAGCAGACTTTGCATTTTCTCTGCATAAATGCAGTCTTGCATCTTTTTTTTGTTAAGCAGCACTTGTCACCTGGGCAATAAATTGGCCTTTAATGTGGGGGAGAAGCAGACTCAAGTCCACGTGGCATTTTAGAAAATGACACTCACCAAATGCACATAAGGGATGAAAAAGCCGAATTTACACAGTCCATTGGCCAGAACCCAGATGAGGAACACTCTGTCTTTCCACAAACCAAGGTCAACAACAAATTTCTTTAAAGGTGATGTTTTCAAATTGTCTGCAACGCTTCTTTTGTAACCTGCAATGGAAGTACAAATACACATGAATATACAAACAATATATTACCACGACTCCACCACTAAACAACTAGAATAGCTGGTTAACAACATATTGTAACTACATAACTAATAGGAAGGGCAAAGTTTTATGGGTTTGCTTTTTACATCTGCATTAAAGATCATTCAGCTGTTAAAATATTCAGCTTTTCTGCATTGAAAAAAAAAAAGAAAACCACAAAGTTTCTGTGATATATGAACATAGGAGGTGGGGTACCTTTTGGATTGAGGGGCAGGTAAGTGAACCCAGCTATAACGCAGAGGATCAATAGTGTGGAGAAGACCCGTAGGCTCCGCCTCCAGCCCAGCGTGTCAATGAGGTACTGGTGAAGACGCGTCTGAACCAGAGCACCTGCCGCACCCCCAGACATTACTATCCCCGTAGCCAGCGCTCGGTTGGTCGTGAAGTACTGGCTTATCATAATCATGCCTGCCATTCATCAAAAAGAACTTGCTTAAAGTGGCATGGCACACTAATCAGAAACAATCTCTACCAGATGTAGCTATACTACACACAGTGGCTCCTGGCACCACCCATGTTTTACTTTTGTAGACATGATTAAAGAACTAGGTACACTCCCAAGTACAATTTGAAGTTAATTGTGATGGTTGGCATCTAATACTCTGTGAACACATGCATAAATGAGGTTTTTTAACATTTGTAAATTCAAATCAAGCTGTCATTTAGGCAAACAAGGGCAAAGAAAAACCTGGAGTGAAAGCGAAGCTTGATCCCAGTCCTGTAAGAATGCCATGTGTGAAGAACATGACATTCAAAGAGGGGGCGTAAGAGGAACATATGATGGAGACCATGATGATAATGGATCCAATGATGGAGATTTCTCTGGCACCATATCTCACAGTAAGCTTTCCTGATAGCGGGCCACAGACCATGATGATTCCATAGCTGATAGATCCAACCCAAGCTGCCAGACAGGAAAATACAAATTATATTTCAGAATATTTTCATTAGTTTTAACATTGATGTTAACAATATACATTCAACATGATTCATTCTGCATGTCTAAACAGATTCTTGTGATGTTTTCCAAATTAAATACTAAATGTCAGTCAGTCAGTCAGACAATGTCAGTATGGACCTACATCCAAAGTATTACTGCATGCAACTTCACTGAGGTAACATTGACCTGATATCAAAAGTTACAAGCTTTATTGCAATCAGTGTTAGATGCTGTAACTATACTGTCTTCATTAGATGGACCATTTATGTGCCAACATATGAACACATATAATCAGATTTAACAATTCCAATATAACCCTGTAGAAAGGCTCTTTTTATTTGATATAGTCTATGTCATCTTCTACTGCCGTCTAGTCATATTTTTAGGTCTACAGTGGCAGCAAGTTGTCAGAATGCACTACTGGAAACTGCTAGAAGTAGAAGTAAAAGTAATAGTTTAGATACCGTAATAGTTCAAATACAACAAGGCCAGACATAACAAAATCATCTCTGAAACAAGATAACTTTATCTTTCTCCTATCTCCACAATTCAGCTAAATTAGTCGATATATCAGATTGGTCTCTAACTTAGCAAGCATTTCAAACCCCACAGAACCACTATGGTAGCTTTTTATATCTAAGGCTACTGCTGGTTTTAGGCTGTAGTGTAGCTCATTCTGGCCCTTCTACTTTAACCAATCATTAACCACGGTGAAGTATGTTTTTTATTAGTTATTCAACAGATATTCGCTGAATCTGGCCCATATCACTTTTACTTAGTGTTGTCGATTCAATTAAGGACCATCCATAAATCACTGTCCATAAACCACTGCCCATTATCTAACACAGTATTGTTGTCAATAAATCCTACCTTGGACATGTTGGTCTAAATCAATGCAGAATGCTGTGGCTACATGGAACGACTCAGACACATCTCTGCTCATTGGGATTGTATGCCCCTTTACATTTGTGGTAATATATTAAAGAAAAATCATTAGCTTTCTATGGAGGGAACGTTTATTTTTTCCACAAACTTCCACATGAAATGACCTTGGCACCCCAAGTCAATGAAAAATGCTTTGGCTACATGGAACTAGTCATCATACACACCTTCATTTTGAGTGATTTTTGGCTCTTTAAAGTTATATTTAAAGCTTCCATATCAAGTGAATTTCCTATGGGAAAAATATTGGGGGTCAAAAAATCACTTGGTATGGAACCTTGAGTTGGACCCACCTGCATATGCAAACCATCGACTGAAGAAACAGGCAGGAGCTAGCCTACAGAAAAAAATGCTGTGCTATGGACAGTGATTTATGGATGTACACCCAAACGAGCCCACAACTGCTGCCCGCCAACACTGAGTGGAAGGAATAATTCATTGAATATCGGAATGTCTTTCCAATATGACGTGAAACTAATTTCACCGTGGTTAATCGTTTTAGCTGACAACATGGCTAACTATTAAGCTTACCATTATAAGCTACTGACCTGTTTTTTGGCTCGTCTCACCAAACGTGTTAAGAAGACTGATAAGGTACACTCCAAATGAGTTATGATAACCCAAGACTAACACATTATATAGAAAAGATGAAAACACAATCACCCAACCCCAGCCACCATCAGGAGGAGGTCTTATTTCAGGCGTGCTGCTGGCAGTTGGTGTTTCTTCTCCATCAGAATAAAAACGTCTGAATGGAATGACACTTCGAAAAAGCTGCATGATGATTTAATTATCTAAACTAATTAAGTTAACCTTCATAAGACAAGCGTTAAGTTCACTTGGACGACTACTTGTTCAGCATCTTTTTTGATGTTGCAGGCCTATGCGAGTTGAAGTTCAAGTAGGTCTTCTTTTGCCGTCTATGCACGCTTTACGATTAATTTATTCGCTACCTATCAAAGTTCATGCTAGTTTTACAAGTTTGCTTCTCCACTGTAATCAGTTCCAATTCATGTTATCGTCTCAAGCTGTCATCATTTTCTGGATAAATAACCCTCGTCGCAGTGACTATTTCACTGTCACTTGCTTTACTTTCTCTTGACCACCCTCCATCGTTGCCACAGTGACACGAGAGCACGAGTCCGATAAAAGGTTCCTGAAGACAGCCAACATTCCTGAAGTCAACCATTTGTAAGGCATAACTCCACCAGTATGGACTCTCTCTCTCTCTCGGTCAATAACTCCAAAAGGAGGGTGTATTACCAATCCCTATAGTCTTTATTTTTTGTAAGGTTGGTCTCGGTTTCAACATGACGCGGTCTCTCGTCCACATAGTGATACGTTCCGTCTGTTTCATCCTATTGCATCAAATGTTTGGAACTTACAAAATTATGTGAACGGAGACAGGAACAAACTTTGCATGTGACTTTTTTGTTATAGTGTAATAAAATAGTTGATCCAGGGGGGGAATGCTGTGATTAGTTTTGCCCAGCTAGCTATAAACTATAGCTAGCTGGACCAAACTAGACAAAACACAAGTAAAATATAATGACACTGATTATACAATGACAGTGATATGTTAACAACTTAACCATGCTGAGTCAATCTACTGTGGTGACATTACTGTACATATTACAGCAAGACAGCTGGAGTATTTCCTTACTGTGGCTGTAGTCACAGACACACATTTGGAGGGAGTTTTGATGAAGTATACCAACCTGCGATAAGCATTGTTTTTATGTCAGGATTTTTCTTTTTTCCAGACTTAAAATTACACTATGTATCATCATGGTTAGCCTCCAGAAAACCTGAGGAATTAGCTTGCTGTAGCCCTGCTGTCATAGTTCGGTGCAGCACACAGCTCTAGGCCCTACACACAAGTAATCTCTGTGGGCTTCCTTTTTTCATTTCTCAAGCATCTGGCTTGCTAGGGCACCTACCTCTTTGGCATGAGAAAACTTGTAGTTTTATGAACAAAGATTATCCAAGACACTCTTCATGTGCAAGAAGTATAAGAAGCCTGTATTCCATCATGGCTGATTCGATTGCCTATTTTGTTTTTATAATAGTTTTAACTGAACACATTGAGCTGCATGTCTTGTATGAATTGAGTTATACAAACAGTCATTATTATTATGGAACCCATATAATGCCACACTATATTCAACAATCAGTAATCATCACTAGAGAAAAGAAGAACAAAGAAATTCACATAGTGTGTAGTCCAAAAATAGAAAATAAAAACAAATTGACAGCCTGTTTTGATTGGCCTCAAATTCCGACAATGCACAATGTTCCATTTCATTACGTCCACTAAAAAGAAAGCAGATGATTGAATGACTTTGTGAGATGAGTAGAGGTTTACAGTCATCATTACACAAGCTAAGTAATCAAGCCTATTTAATCCATATCCAAATATTTTTACAACTACAGTAATATATGTAAAGACAATGCACTATAAAATCAACTCAGGATACACACACTAACATTGAGGACGGATCTGTCCTGAATTGAATGTCCTGAGTTGATTTTATAGTGCATTGTCTTTGTAAACTACTTCAGAAACTGACCATTCCATGGAAATCAGTGAGATACGGATTTTATACAATGAATCAGTCACTGCAACTTTCTGGATGTGTTGGGGCTGTTTTGGAAATGTGTACTGGATGATGTGAGTATGGCAAGGCAGGGTTACAGGTAGCCTGGGCACGCCCATACTTCCTGTGCCGCTGCATTTGAATTTCGCTTGCAAAGTCAGTCTGGCCAAGCTCCCATTCAACACCGTTTATACATTAACAGAGAAACTGGGACCAATGAAAATCTAGCATTTCAAAAAGGCAATGACGCGGTAGTTTAGCGACCGGAAATCTACCTCAGTCACTGTCAACATAGCGAACGTGGAGCAACGGCAAGATTTCAATACAGCTGTAGCTGCTGTTTTGGAAGATGGATGAACATGTTAGCCAACGAAGTCTACAAAGAAAATCTCCTTGGCATTGTTGTCGACGAGGTTTATCTGACTTATAATATATAAGTCAGCCTGATTGTTCGTTGTGAACGGAAAAGCTGATTTTGCAAACAATGCAAAGATGGTCTTCATTCTGTATTTTGCTTCCCTTGCAACAGCACAGATGAGTTCATATGACGTGGACTTCCCTGAGCCCTGTGTCTCACGAACAGTCATGAACAGAAGGCTGAAACACACTGCTGGATATCCTTGACTGTGATTTCTATTGCAGCCCCCAGTGTCTCAGGGTATGAGGTTCCTGATTCACACTTTGGCTTGGATGATGGAGCCTTTCAGTAACACAGAAATAAAAGCAATAAAAAAACAAATAAATCTGTTATTACCTGACCACTATTTTCAGAGTAGTGTTCAATTATACAATTCTGCACTCATTTTCATTTTCATTTGTACACTAAGTTCTATTTTAAAGTGCTCATAAAAGAAAGACAAAAAGAAAAATTGTTTACGCTAGGGAGATGGCTGAAATGTTCAGAGATCTGCGAGCAGATTTGGCCTCCTGCAGCATGCGAACATATGCTGGGATAATGACCTTCATGGAGCCCATAGTCACCATATTCCCAATGGATCTTCCCAATTGAAAATCAATGCTTTCGCCATCTGGTATGCATCACCCTACTTAATTTCATCCATTCTCTGGGAAAAGCAGAGATAAATGTCAGTGTATTATGTATTATGCATTTCAGCACATCTACAGTTTAACTGTGGTCAGTATTAGATAACTATGGGGCATAACCTACTCATCAGAGAGATCCTGGAGATATCTGGTCAAAGGAAAAGACTCAAACTCCTTCCAAAAGTCTGGAGGCTGAGATTGATCTGTTTCACAGTGAGAGAAGTAGTAAATGTGAATGCCCATGTGCAATGTATTTAATGTGTCCATATGATCAACTATATATTTAAACAACTGTGTTGAAAATGGATTTGTGGCTCATAAGACCCATTGACACAATACTGTTTAAAACAACAACAAAACAGTACAGAAACAATGGAGGCACTGTACAAACAGAATATACAGACAGGACAAAGATTTTTTTTAAAATGAAGACAGGTATAAAATAACCTACTATTAAAGGAGTAAAGTATAAGAAAATATCTTAAAATACAAAAACAAAAAATATTATTATTTTTTTGTGACCGATGGTAAATGCTCAAAGCAAAATCAATGCTAAGTCCATTTGAGCCTGAATGTGTGACAGGACGATTAAGGAAACTTACGCGTGTCTTCATTTTCAACTGCAGGGCCCACTTTTGTTTTGCAGAATATACATCTCTGTACAAGAATATACAATTCACAAGTATGTAAGTGGAAACATGTAATCTATGCTGACATCAACATTAACCAAATAAGTTAACCAGCAGTTAATGAAATGACTTCAGTACCTGTGTTGTTATCCAAGAGAAAAGTCTTGATCCAATCCGTGAGTTCTTTAGAAAATGTCTCAGCATCTGCAAGTGTATCATATATCTTTGAAATGCTGTATGATTGGGAGGGAGGTGGGTACATAATTCAGAACTTAAAAAGCATTCATCTGGTGGTTGGACAGTAGCAGCCTTTAGTATGGCAGCAGCAAGTTTTTTTAATTGCTGCACTTCTTTGTTGGTTCAATCAAGCCTGATTGTCCTTCTTGAACGGAAGCATTCATATTACTTACAGCTTCTTCTGCATGTTGACTGGAAAGGTTTTGTTCTGAAGCATCATTTGAATAAACTGCCTTTTTCTCTTTATTGGTGTTCAACTTTAAAGAAATGTAAAATACGAAGCAAACACCCGAGTTCCTCTTCAGCAAAGTCATACACACTTTCAAAGGCAGTATCATTCTTCTTTGCTGTGTTGCTCTCCAAGAGAAAACTCTTAATCAGATATTTAAGTTCTTTAGAAAATGCCTCAGCACCTGGCAGTGCATAATACATCTTTGAGCTGCTGGTTGATTGACAGGGAGCTGGCATGCTTGGGTCATCCAAGCCTGATTGTCCATCGTGAATGGAAGAATCCATGTTTACTTACAGCTTCTTCAGCATACTTTTGCAGCTCAGTCTCAACTGAGAACACTATGTGTGAGAGTTCGTCTATGCTTCTAATTGTATGACTACGGAAAGACCGCACTGCTCTCTCTGTTTGGCGTCAGTCCTCCATTACATCACGAGTGTCCTCTGAAGCAGCAGACTGGGTCTATATCATTTTCTCTGTTGCTGCCACAGTGCTAAAGACCTGTTTTGCATGTTTATCCTCCTGATGACATGGGTATTTGACTTGGGTAGCAACACTCATAGCTTATTCTGTGTTAGAAGCCACATCAGAGGCTAAGCTCCTGTTCCCAGTGGACACTGACTTCTGCTGAGCTGTCTGTGAAGCAAGGCTTTCATCAATCCTCCTTCTGACCAGACAGATAATGGTGCAAGCACTGCACAGTTGATATTGCAAAGGATGCAAAGCTGGTCTTCATTCTGTATTTTGCTTCCCTTGCAACAACACAGATGAGCTCATATGAGGTGAATTTCTCTGAGCCCTTTGTCTCATGAACAGTCACTAACAGAAGACTTTCTGAAACACACTGCTGGACATCCCTGACTGTGACTTCTATTGCAATCTCCAGTGTCTCGGGGAATGAGGTTCCTGATCCACAGTTTGTCTTGAAAGATGGAGCCCTTCAGTAACATAGAAATGAAAGAAATAAAAAAACAAACAAATAAGTCTGTAATTACCTGACTACACTATTTCCAGTGTAGTGTATAATCACACAATTCTGTACTTCTTTTAATTTTAATTTTCTTTTGGACACTAAGTTCTATTTTAGAATGGTCATAAGAGAAAGGAAGAAAGAAAGCTTGTTTACGCTAGGGAGATGGCTGAAATGTTCAGGAATCTGCGAGTAGATTTGGCCTCCTGCAGCATGCGAACATACGCTGAGATAATGACCTTCATGGAGCCCATATTCACCATCTTCCTAATGGACAGGCATAATTTGAAAAACTCTGCTTTTGTCATCTGGTATGCATCTGGTATGCATGACCAAAACCTGAAAATACGGTATAATATACCACGGCATATAGTCATTGAGACGAGAGGCAATTGCCTATGAGTGAGATATCTATTGGGAGGATCTAGATGAGAAACTGTAGCCATCCCGTGCTGACTGCTAACGTTGTTGGCAATGTCATCGCAAAATCTAGATTAACAAATTGGAGACTGTGTCATAGCGTACTCCAGATATATCGCGGATAGAATTGTCAAATTAAACCATGTCCGTCTGCATTGCTGCCCATTAAGTGCACGAAATACTTGTATAGCTATGTTCGCCAATTGTTAATTAGCCAGGTCTACAAAAGCAGTGGGCCAAATCCATTTGTAGCATCGCCTGTGCCACTCATGTCATTGGTGCTTGCTAGCTTTTTATATCGCTCCGTCATGTTTTGAACTTGCTCTGGACAGAGGACCCGTAGTTTGCATTCAAAAAATCAGTTAGCCACTTATTAGAAGCTACTGTTGATTGGGCTTCATGATCATATCATGCTGTGGCTAATTTATATAACACAAGTACATTATCCTTATTGGTAGAAAGATACACACGCTATATGAAACGTTTAATGTCTATAGCACTAGACCGGATTGGAAAAAAAATAGTCCCGTCTCTGCCCTTGTCAGCTAACACACATCATCAAAATCAAGCTACTTACAGCTTCAATCTACTGGAAAGGTTTTGTTATGTCAGATGAACAAATTCCCTCTGCTCTTCAGAGAAGAACAAGAGTCGGTTCGTTTGCTACCCATGGTGTGTTTCTCCTCAACAAGCATTCGGACGCCCGACTCTTGTCTCTTGTTTTCCGTTCATCTGTCTGCCGAGTTCAGTTCTGTTACCAGTTCTCAGTTTCCAGTCTAGTCCCAGTGTTTGACAGTCTCGTGTCGTGTTCCTGTTCTCCGGTTTTTGCCGTACCTGTGCCTTATCTCTCGTCCTGGAGTCCTGCCTCCAGTGTTTTCCGTGTCTGATTGGACTGACCACAGCTACGACCTGGACCTGTACCTCTACTACATCCAGGCGGTGGAGCGAGTGACTGCAACCCCTCCAGCCCACGGCTACCGATCCGGCGGCATTCACCCCCTATTCCGACATGTCATTAGTCAGACATACCACTATTCAGACATCCCACTATTCAGACATCCCACTACTCAGACATCCCGCTATTCAGACACTTTTTAGTACCGCTATTCCGACAGTTTTTTTTCACAGTTAATGATTGACAGCTGCTCTCACGAAGCGGGGCTGCTTGATTAATTGGGTTCAGCTGGTTCAGAAAGTAGGCCTACTTAAATCCTACATTGAGTTTTGTTTAATAAGCACACTATTTATCAATATATATGCATATATTATTTTTAAACATGGCAGCGAAAAAGAAAGTCCTACTACATAACGAGCATCAACTCACTCACAAATGGTCACCTCCCGATGCCTTCTTTGTGAACGTGTTTTCGAATGAGGCAATGAAACACGAAACGAGCACCTGACCAAGATTCACACTGCAAGGCATCAGAGGATAGCCCACGTTTTTTTCCCCTAAGCCCTAAAGGAGCATTAGCCTATTCAAAGCGCAACATTGTTACCTTGTTTTGTCGGAAGGGAAGTCAAACACAGAGCGAGTTGGTGTTATCACGCATTTCTCTTTTAATTGCGAAATCGGGATCACCGTTAATTTTTGGAGAAAGACTTGTTCTTCCTGTCAATGAAGAGGTCCAGTGCTGTAGAGCAAGATCCAGCATCGGTGTTGAGGGCCATGCCACTCAGCAATGTGGCACGGAGGATCAACGAGATGGCATCGGATACTGAGGAACAGTTGTGTAAATGTCTGCGTCAGTATCCATTCAGCATACAGCTGGATGAAACGACTACTGCAGACAACAACGCTATGCTGATGTGACAGACATAGGCCCTACGAGGGGAAACGATTCTTTAATTTGAGTTTTATTGCGCGTACAGTGCATAACTCCTTGTTAATTGAGCGCACCTATCCCGTTTACTCCTGCTGCTGTACGTGTCTGTCGCTGCTGCTTATCTCTACGTTGTATTGATATTTAAAAAAAAAAGAAAAGAGGAAAAAAAATCCCTTGCCTGCTGTCACACGGACCAGTTTTCCTTTCCCTAACTTAAATCCGAAAAACTAGTTAACAGGGACTTTGACTACAGTCGGTTTTGCCTCCATAGGCCTTGGGTTTCAGCGTCACAATAAAACTATTCATGTCGGAAAAGCGGAATGTTTAAAAAATAGCAACATGCCCCTACTCCGACAATGGAAAAAAAAATTGTCGGAATAATGATATGTTTTTTAAAAAATGATAATGTCGCTACTCCGACAATTGGACGCTAATGTCTGACTAATGACATGTCTGAATAGTGACATGTAACCCGATCCGGCTCGCTGGCGACGACTTGATCACCGCCGGCTCAAATGGTAGAGCGTCTGACTGCATCACTCAGCGTCGTGGTTCGGTCCCCACACAACCCAGTTCCACCGAGCGTCTGACTCTGATCCCCAGAATCGTGGGTCGATCCCCACGCCACCCAGCTCCACCGAGCATGTGACTCTTGACCCCAGGGTCGTGGGTTCGAGCCCCACGTTACCCGGCGCACAGTCCTGTCTCTGTCCTTGCCCAGTCCTGGGCCTCCAGTCTCTGTTCTTGTTGTTGTTACCCTGTATCTGTGAATAAAGGCCTTTTGGGGCTACGTTACGCAATTGGGTCCGTCCTCTTGTTCTGTCTGTTTCCTGGTTCCTGCCTAGTCCGTTGTGACACTACCAAGCTCCCTCAGTTTTTGCCTGATATATTTGTGCTTGTCAATGTCAGAGCCATGCTTGTTGTAGAGGTGCTTTCCCATCTCTATGATGCACCAGTCACTTTTGACTGCATGTGCAACAGCATCTTGGTTCATGTTATTTAGCAGTTTCCATATCTCTTCAGAAACTCCAGTAGGTGTGGGCTCTGCAAAGGCACAGAGGGCTTGGACTCTAGTTTTCCCGGTTTTGGATTAACATTGTCAGGCTTGAAATTGCAGATTTGCACATGTCTCCACATTGCGCGTTTTCTGAACAAACCCTGACAGTACACACAGTGCATGTAGTCTTTTGCTTGGGAATTTTCTCTTGGCTGCTTGCGTGCAACCAATTTTCCTGTGCCGGTTCTCAGAACTTCGGCATTATGTGCAAAGTTACCTTTGTTTCGAAGATATTCTAAGTGCACTCTTCTCTGTTTTGAGCCCTTTGTGAAACTAAGTGCTTTTGCTACCGCCACCTCATTTTTGTGTTTGCGCTCCAAATGTTTTGAGATTTTCAGGAAAGCAGACCCGCAATAAAGACAGAACTGGTTCTTGTTATACATCCGAGATCCATCTTCTTTCTTTCTGACAGCAGGAATGGATACTGAGGCACTTTCTCCACATTCCCTGCTCGGAGAACATGTGGAGTCAGGAGTACAGACATTTATTGCACTGCTCCTGCTACTGTTTTGACATGGATTTGAACGACTTTTGCTATTTGGAGTCTCCACCAACAAAGATGGTGGTGATATTTCACAGGTAGCAAATGGTTTCCCAGGAGGATAACGCCCCTGCCTCACTTAAAGAACGCAACCTGGCTGGGTTTGCCAACCTTTGCAACCTGCCTACATGCGTTTGCAGTCAGTGATGCATTGTGGGATGAAAATAGGCTCGTTCGGATGAGGGTAAATGTTTGCAGACGGATGTAGCCGCATGTAGTCAGCGATGCATTGTGGGCTGAAAATGTTGCATGATGGTTAGACTTTGTGTCAGACTTGCCAGAAAGGCGTGCCGATGTCACAAAAACATCACAAGGTCAGATGACCTAAAAACCCACGTGATGTAGCCGCATGTAGACAAATCGTGCAAGCGCTTGCAGTTGCTTTCCCGTGGCTACAATCGTCTAACTAACACCTCCTTGGTGACGCAACTTTCCCCTGGTTGGTTTAAAGTTCATTCAAGCTCAATCTTTTATTTATTTATGTATTTGTTAATCTCGTTTTTATTGTATTGCTTTGTGTCAGTAGGCTATACCTATTAACGGTCTTTGGGTTATGGTTTTGCCGTGTTATTTTTCATCCTTGTGTTGTGCAGCACTTTGGGACATCTCTGTTGTTTTGTTTAAATGTGCTATTAAAAAAACGACTCGACTTGACTTGAAGTCTCAATGCACCCTACTACAACCGCCCGCCCCCTCCTTGTCCCTCACACACAACACATGACCTCTCCGCCATCTACTACGAAGATCAGGTGGTGTAAACAAAAGACTTGTGTCCGACTTGATCGAAGCCGGCCCATGCTGCGAGGCGGAGTTCTTGCTGACGTATGTAGACGAAGTCAGACAAACGCAAACAGACGGGATTGTAGCCCGAACGAGCCTATTATCTCGAGGCAGTTCAAGCTATTGCCTATGCTATGGGTTTAAGTGCACAGAGCCCATACAGTCTATCGGCAGGCAGGGCCGTCGTTAATAGGCATCACTCTCACTATTTATAAGTACCTCTTATAAAACCCAAGCAGAGACGGATTAAGAAATGGAGTGCCGGTTCAAAAATGGTCTTGTCCTCTTGTTCCCTATGCCCCATTCAGTTAGCCACCAGGTCATTAGTATGTTGCATCAAAGTTTATCATTCTTTACCAATAGCCAGCACCAATAGCCAGCACTCACTCAGTGACCTAAAGTATAATAAGATGTCAAAAATGCTATAATATTCCTATAATAGGCCTGATTGACAAGTGGGTGGGCACAAGCCCACCTCAGTTCATCTGATATAGATGACTGATTGTCAACTAGTCAGTACCAATAACAAGTTTGAGAAAGATTCTACTGTAGCTACCAGGAAAAGACCCCATGAATAAAGTAACTGAAGTTACACTCAAGACTGTGTACAACTGTTTTCCGTATAACTACATAATATAAAAATACAACCCCGGCATTTTGTCTGAATGCACCTTTTTGCCATGACTTAAATGAACCTGAGCATCACATACTTTGGGAATGTATTTACGCAAGTTTTTTTTGGCTAGATGTTGTCTAATAAGTCATTTTTGTCATTTTGTCTAATTTGTCATTTTTGTAATTTTGTCTAATTTGTCATTTTTGTAATGTAAAAGACTTTTTGTTTTCCCAAAGATGCCAGCGTCTGCACCTTCGATCTATAAAAATGTTTTGCCAAAACATGAAGATAACAGGCGGGAAAAAGAAGAGGTGCACTCAGAGGCTGATGCTTATCCAATATGTATTGAAAGACAACCATAAATGACAAGTCTTAGGACAGAGCTGTATCGTACAATTTGCAATAATAATAAAAAAGTTAACAATGGTTTTACCTATTTTCTTCCACTGAAACCAGTAAACATGACATATTCTGATATCTAAAAGTAAAAAAAAATGTTCTACCTTAGTATCGTGTTTTTCTTCACAAATGTAACCTTCAAGTTGCATTTTAAATGAGGTTTGTTAACAGGCAGTAATGAACACTGGACACTAGTTAGATAGCAAAACTCCAACTGCTATTTTAAAAGTTCGGATTGTCATTATATGGAAATTATGTAGCTGATTGTAATGAAATGGGAAATCACAGACAGAGGATGATCATTGTAATATAGTGAGATAATCATATATCAAGTGATCAGGTAGAAATTACAGATTAAAGTTGATTTGAGATACTAAGGAAACAGATAATGTGACACACTCTGTTACT
This sequence comes from Setipinna tenuifilis, assembly GCA_030347295.1. Taxonomy (NCBI): domain Eukaryota; kingdom Metazoa; phylum Chordata; class Actinopteri; order Clupeiformes; family Engraulidae; genus Setipinna; species Setipinna tenuifilis. The sequence goes on from CM059278.1 coordinate 14,627,116, forward strand.
TACAAAAGTATTTATTGTCCTATTTACACCACTGATTTATTTATACAAAATACACTGAAAAGTAACAAATGAAGGACTGCCGTGTTTAGCTCACATCTTTACATATCCAGTCATTACAGTTAATCATACACACACATACAGACACACACTTGGACAGTGATCACACGTACTCCCCACAGTCTGATATGATGACCTTCTGTTTGGGTTTGCCATCTTTGTTTCCTTGGGCCTGTACATTTTGATGAGAGACATGTTTACTTTAATAACTCAGTGATGAAACAATTTATTTAATTTAAATTTTATTTCATCTCATTTTCATTAATTTAGTCAGTTAATATACACATCATTTTTGTATATTCTGTTACTCTCTGGTTTATTATTCTACATTACGAAAAAAAGTGAAACACTAACATGTTAGCCTTGTGCCTTTACAATTATTAGTTATGTCCCATTTTTATTGAAAGATGTATTGTATTAATAATTGTCCTCACCTCCATGGCTCGCACCACATCCATCCCCTCTATCAGCTCTCCAAACACCACGTGCTTGCCATCAAGCCAGTCTGTTTTGTCTGTGGTGACGAAAAACTGAGAGCCGTTGCTGTTAGGCCCAGAGTTGGCCATGGACAACTGACCTGTATACATAACAATTATTTATCAGAAAATTGTAAAATCTACTCTATTAATCATCCAGTTATTACTAAGTTACATGGTAATATTCCTTTAAAAAATGTTTTCCCCTAAGCAAAAACAAGTAACTCCAAACCAAACTTAACAGGTCTTTCTTCAAAATATTAATGTAGTGTAAATTATGTTTTCCATCAATTGTTGTGTTATTCCTAGATTGTCCAAACACAAACAAACATCACTTTTTTTTATATATTGGCAAGTGTATTTTGTTAACTTACTGCATGAATTTTCACCACTGCACCTACACGCAGGCATACAAAACACCACCAGAGTCAGTTAACCATCTTACCTGGGCCAGTGTGTTTAAGCACAAAGTTCTCATCATCAAACTTGCGCCCATAGATAGACTTTCCACCAGTGCCATTGTGATTGGTAAAATCTCCCCCCTGGCACATGAACTGTGGTATGATCCGATGAAAGCTGCTACCTTTGAATCCAAAGCCCTTTTCATGTGTGCAGAGACAGCGGAAATTTTCTGTGAAAATAGAATTATGTGCCCATGAGCTGTTGTCTAGTCAAACAACATTCTTATAGCTGACAAATCACTACTTTCCTGACTGACTCAATGTTTACTTAATGAGTCAAGACTTCATTTTTACATGAACCTCATCAGTTACTTGCCTTTACTAAAACATGGATTGGATCTTGCATCTTCCCATACTAGTAGTAGAACTGGTAGAGGGGTTAGGACAGGCTGTCTTGTCTTCAAACACTTGAAAGATGTTGCCTACACACTGCTATGAGTCTTTAGGATATGCAAAAAACCCCATTCAAATTTATTTTAAAGCATTCTTGCATTACAGCATTTTTCCTCAGTTGCCCAAAACCTTTGCTTAGTAGGGTCAGAGGGTTGATGGTGTATATGTTATGGGATATGATAAACCGGTTAGGTGTCATGACAAAGATAATTACAAAATAAGAATAAGCACTAGGAATTGTAAAAGTACACACATGTACACGTAAATAATGCAGGGAAAATGTTACTGACCTGCAGTCATGGGAACGATGTCCGCTCGCAGTAGGAAGCGCATCCTCCCAGCTGGCTTGTTTCCTATCTTGACATCCATGTAGACCTGAGGGTTGCTTCTGCCCTTTTTGGCTGGAGGTTCACCCTGAAAATCAGCCATAAATAAAATCTGACATTTGTTTTATTGAATAAGATGTACATCAACTAGACAAGACTTGATAGAAAGGGGATGTCGTTGATGATCGTTAGTGATGTCATCATGGTGTATACTATGACATGCAATGTCTTGCTTAACAATGTTTCGGATTAGAAGTAGCTCAGAGTGACACTGTTTTCACATTACTGTGTTACGGCTCCACTACTTGTGGAAAACATTCATTACCACACTCATTTTGCCCGTAAAAAGTTCCTACAATATTTTTTCATAACAGACAAAATGCATTTTTCACCAGAAACAACAGTCTTTCTGAAAGCATTTGCCAATGTATCTATGTTTCAGAGGCTAGTCTGAAGGGAAATTCAGACTACAAAACGAACTTAGTATGCCAGCAGGCTGATACGCTTTCTATGCAACGACCGTATTTGGGGCGACGGCACAGGCAACTCTTCGGAGGTGGAAAAGAGCCTGTTTTGGCCTTTCCCATTATAAAGGATTTGACTCCCTGATATATGACAAGCAACTGTTTCTTTAGATAATAGATACACCTCCCAATAAATGCTAACTTGAGCCCAGCAATCCTGCTGTCTTACTGTCACTCAATGTCCGCTTGATAAAAACAGTAGACATAAATAGGTTAATGCTACTAATGCTGGAATAAATAGAAACACTGACCAGAATCATTTAGGATTTACCCAATTTAATCCACAAATCAAGATAAGACTCTGAAACACACTCCCTTTCCTCTAACATCAATAAAACAGAGACTGATGCAGGAAGTCAGTCAGTAGGAAAATCCAAACGAGTGTGATGGGGGATCCTTTGCAGATTCAAATTTGGCAGATTACCAAAACGCCTTTTTTTAAATTAAAGTGTATCATTGTGTTACTCTTTTACTGTTGTATTTTAATGAAAAGAAAAGGCTGCAGTACATTTTAGTAATTACCACTGACTTTTTGTGCAGTTCATAATCTGACTAGGTGTTAAAGTAGTCGTGGCTAGTCGACAACTGAAATGGTGATTAGTTGCAGCCCTAATTGTGAGACATTAAGTGTGTAGCAGCCAGCCATGATCACATAAGTAAGTTACTGGCTCCCCTTCCTAGTGTAGCCATTAAGCATATGGAGACACAATCAACAGCACACTGTCTTACCTCCTGTGTTGCTGTATTGGCCGATTCTCCAGTTGCAGACACTGCCTCTTCCGTCTCCTCTGAAGTCTTGCCTGAAAACTTCTTCAACCAGTCATCATCGGACCAAACTGAAAACACAGACACAATAGAACAAGCACACATTAAAAATACAACATAATAAATGCCACTGTTTAGTACATTTTAAGTATAAACCAACAATAAGCACACAAAAAACTTGTAGCCAGCCAACACTAACACCATAACAATGTAAATTGTGTTACTGATATGACAGTAAGACCAAAGATAGCCTTCTTTGGCCATTGCCCAAGTAAACCCTCTCCAGAGCTAGAATAAAAGCCAACCTGGACGAGACGAGCCCTCCTTAATCCTCATGGGTTTGGCAATGTTTACTCTGATGGTCCTGCCAAACAGCTCTGATTCATTCTGCAAATAACAATGACAAAATTTACATTACATTTGGTGATGCAATGACTTTTGTTTTTTACATTTCACAGACACTGAAACACAATATGACCAATCAGCTTTTCAGTAACTTTTTTGGCAATAGCTGAGCACAAAGTCCATACAGAGTAGAGATAACTATACTCACCATGTTATCAATTGCGGCAGCAGCATCCTGCAGTGGTGAAGGGCAGAAACGGTTGTATAATAGATGACATTAGTGCATTATACGCAAACAATGACACCCTCTGTTGGTAAACTGACCAACACTAGATGGCGATCTTAACACGTAGTAATGACTTATGTGGTACACACCCTTTCCCCAGTAGCAATTAGCTCAAAATAACGTTGATCAAAATAGAGAATTAGCCTGATTAGCATGATCTATTTTGAAATCGTTATAGAAAACTCACCTCCGCAAGTTCAAACTCAATGAACGCAAATCCTCTGTGCTTTTCTGGGGAGAGGACACGTAAAATTACTGTCAAAACACTGCTGTTCTTGTAGTAAGTTCAGTGTAGACAAAATGCAGATAGCTGGGACCCATTACTGGGATCCTAGTTGGATACTTTACCAGTTTCATAATCCAGTGGAATTTGAATATCTGTAATATCACCGAATGGAATGAATGCTGCGTGTAAGACCTTCTCATCTACCTCTTCGGCAAGCCCACCTGGTAATCAAAAGGCAAGGGTGAAGAATATTTCATATGGCAGTACTCTGTGTGAACTATGGTGTTGAGATACAGCATCTGACAAACGTTATAGTTACAATAGGGCTACTGTGCATTTCGGAATGTCAAAGATAAGCTGTCTAATATACCCCTCCGTTCTGCATAGGCTACTGTTCTGTTATATGGCTTAGAAGTCCAAAACAAAACTTTTCTATTTTGCTCACCAACATAAAGTACACGTTTGGTCGCCGCCATGATTCCGTAAACTTTCACCTTTAACCCCGTCTAGCTCGTGAGTGCTTTTTGTTTTTCGCCATTGATAGAAAGGCTCTCTATTGCCGTCTGTTGTACTGGAGGAGAAACAGCCCGAAGTAAAATCAGAAGAATTAGGACTGGTGGAGCATACGATTCTATAATGAAGATGTATCATGTTATAGGCTATAAAATAGACTACTGAATATCTTTACATATAAATTGTAAACACAGCTAAATGCAGTTACTTTACAGGATATGTCAGTGAAAGGGAAAATTAGATTTTGTAAACGTTGGCTATTGAGTCATGCCAGGGAAAGCATGCAGGCCAATACAAATAGGCTACTTTTTTTTTTTCCAAGGCATAAATGATTGTAATGAAAGGTATATATAACATAAAGAGTGTTTGTAGCTGCATCAGTTTCCTACTGAATAAAGTGCTTTTAACCTGTTTACCTGCTTAAGGAAGGGATATTGCTTCAGGATACTCTATTTGCCATCCTGAACACTGCTCATTATGCTTGTTCACTGTTAATAAATCAAAATGTTATAATTTTTATTGTTCATTATAATAATTCAATCTACAAATGTAGGTTGATATGTTTGAATAATTAGAGACACACAGTCTTTTTTCATACTGTATTATTCTGTCTGTCTTTAAACCTCTGTTCTGACAGTTGTAATGTCTTCCTGTCACAAGATTAAAAAAAGAAAACATTGATTACTAAAAATGTATGCTTTACCACCTTTTACCATATTTTATTATGCTTTACCATTAAACCAACCAATGAAGGCAAGGGTGTTTGTTTTCTATCTTATTAACCCAGTACTCTGAAGCATTTTTGCTTGTTTTGATTAGGTGTTGAGCTGAAATGTTGCTGAAAATTAATTGCAGACTGTGGGAGAACAAAAACTTACCTGCACCTTACTGTGAGGATTATGTTCTATGATTTCTTTAACAACACCCAGTCTCTATTACTGAGAGAAAAAGCTCCAACAAATGCAAGTAGACATCTCCACCACCTCCTGATTTATTGACCACCTGTCAAGAAAGACAGACCTAAGCTGTCTGAGCAGGTGGTCAGCAGCACAGCCGAGCTGTGCACAGGGATTGTACTCTCGACTTCCCTCTTTATGCTGTATACTTCAGACCTTCAGTACAAATCCTGTCATCTACATTATCTGTGAAAATAACCACCAAAATGGGATGTAGCATTCCTGGAGAAGCAGCTGGAGAAAAGCAGTGACTGGTGGACCAATTTATGACATGAGTGTCACCCCCTCATTTTTCATGTCAAACTGAACAAACTGATAAACAAAACTGGCCTGGCTGCGTGCATATTGATCTACTGATAAAAAAGACAAGCTACAAAGACACGAATCAGATGTTGTATCCTTTTATTTAGATTGCCACACCATCCAAAGGTATTGTCTGTCAATGGAAAATCCAATAGTACCAATCAAACCAGCAAACACACAACTCTCAAAATGAAGAAAAAAAAGACTGATGTTTTTTTCTCTTTAGAAAAAAATGCCTGTCCTCTTGGCCACCATAGAGGTGTTTCAGTTTGAAAGGAAAACCTCCATTTTGTTATTTTAAGGAAGCTGTATGCAATCCAAAATAATCACAGAAATGATGATCAGATCTGCGACACATTTTCAAGTAGTTTTTTATATTTCTTTTTTCTCTTTTTTTCATCTTTTTTTTATTTGATTGTTCGGTTGATGCCCATGTGTTCACCTCAAAGGTGACTTCTTCTCGGTCCACTTGTTTTTGACACCTGAGAGACAGAAGTATTTGATTTAGAATGCAAATGCCAAGTGACAACTGCTTCTGTTTTAAAATTGTTGCAAGGGCAATGCAGTGTACATTTAAAGCTTCTGTACTCTCCCTACATACACTTTTGGGAGTAATGCAGACTGAATGAGATGTGTGACACAGTAAAGTGTATCTGTAGACACTAAATGTCTATTCCAACATGGTCTGTATTTTCTTACATATCATGAAGAGGCAGCTGCTGTTGTAGCATTGACTCCAACTTTTTGAGTGGCATCCTTCTTTGCCTGGTGAGCTTGGAGCACAGCAACAGCCTCTTCCACCTGTAGTCAGGATAAGATTACACAACAATTACTATTTTAAAAAATACACCTCCTACAAATCTATGTTTGTGAATGATGGAATAAAAGCTCCAATAGCTTTTGGAGCTCTTTAATCTGTCTCAAAACATTTACTCTGCCTTTTTTCATTTTACATTTATTTATCTAGCACATACTTATCTGATGCAATTCAGATGTAGTTAGAGCAACTTTTTTGCTCTTTCAGTATTGTTAGTACCTGCCTAAGAGGTGTCAATACCTGCTTCAGAAAGTGAAAACATTGTCATGTATTTATATTCCTTCAGCCTATGCACTTAACACAGACAATTTCACTAGCTGATCTACCTGCCAGACAATTTGTGTACTTAGTAGGATCAGCTGGTTAAAAAAACGTTGGATGAAATATAGGGCAGGTTTTTATACATTCTGAAGCTAGGATCTTCACATCTGGCTTGTACCAGGAGCTCACAAGACACCCCATCTGTAGGTGTGCTACAGAAGGGTGGTGCAGGATTAAGTTCTGTTATCCATATCTACCTTGCTGCGTAGAGACTCATGAGATTCTAACATGTGCAGCAGCTCTGAATTGTCAATCTCCAGCAGCATCCCTGTGATTTTCCCTGCTAGGCTTGGATGCATGGCCTGGATCAGTGGGAACAAGCGTTCACCTGAAAAATACAAAAAGGAGAACAGTCACACATGATGTCACAAATGAAGATAAAATGTAGATAGAGTCATTGAGCAGGGTCAGCTGAAGTCTGTTTGATTGTACAACAGTCATGTTTATGGGAAAATGTACCCTCCAAGATTGCAGAATGTAATCTCATTGGATAAAACAACACTTACTGTGGAGCTCTTTGAGTTTTGAGTAGAGCTACATGTTCCATCTTTAATCACAAGCCTCCCTCAGTATTATTGACCCACTCCATTGACTAGCCTCCAGTACCCCCATTAGAATACATAAAAGATTAATCTGAAGGGTGCACACTCCCACACCCTGTGATGTACTCACCCAGCATCTGTTTTTGCTCCTGGGGAGGAGCAGCAGCGAGCATGGAAGCCGTTAGGGGCTCCTGACCCTGAACATGGACTGCTGGCTGAGCCTAAAGAACGAAAGAAAGAAAGAAAGAAAGAAAGAAAGAAAGAAAGAAAGAAAGAAAGAAAGAAAGAAAGAAAATAAATAAAGACCTTTTCTTTTTCACATGGTAACATATATTTTGTTTTGATACACCTATGACTGTTAAAAATGTCTAAATCATTGACTTGCAAATATCTGATGGTTTTACCTGTTGTAAGGCAATAGGTTGCACCACTTGTGGTTGTGTGTTGCGCACTGTGGTGGCGTATTTGTATGGAGGCATGGCACGAGGGGTGGACACTCCCATGGAGGGACGTGGACCCACCGGTTGTCCGGTGCTTCCTAAAGATTGGGACAGGTCTCTTCAGTCCATACAATCTTTCAGTGTTTTTATTCATTGTAATTCTGATAATATTGCATCTAAGCAGATTCTACTGGATTCTGGGCATCCAGCTGGTTTTCAAGTGATTTGGCTGGTCATCTTAACATTTTAAACTTTTCCTGTTTAAGTATCCTATCCCTGACAATACAATAAAGGTTGTCCATATGTGTGTAAGAATGTCAGAATTCATAATCGGAATCCTTACCTACTCGCTGGGCCCCGGCAGGGATGCCACGTGGGCCTTGGGCACTGGCATTGGGGGCTATATGTCTGAGGTTGGCACGTGGACCAGGCTGACGCAAAGAGTTAGGCATGCCCTGGAAACTGCCTAAAGACCACAGATTTAAACATTTCCCATCAATGTCTGTGTTCAGAAGAGCTACTGAATGTATTGAAAGCAGACAGTGTTTAATGACCAGGCTACAGAGATTTTCAATCCCAAAGTGCTGCACAGATTGATGGGATAGTTACGGAGCCCACCTAGGTGCACATGAGAAAAAAGAGCCATGTGGTAATATGTAAACTGTGCAGATGATTCTGAAATCCATACCCACAGATTTATAGACTTTTCCCAGTCTAACAATCCATGACCCAAGATTCGAATAGCAAAACTGTGTGCAGACTACACACCTGTAGGCATTAACGCAGCCGGATTTACACATGGCTCTTTCTTTTTGTATTCACCTGAACCTAGGGGTGCTCCTCAGTGTCAGGCTGTTGGTGCTAGTTCTGTTTTTTTTTAATCTAAATTCTTCACCTTGTCCTCTGCCACCTTGCTGTTGCCAGCGTGGGTTGGGTCGCATCTGGGCAAGCTGATTGGGTGCGTAGTATGTAGTCCTGTTCTGAGCCTTGGAGAAAAATGTGTATATTAATAATCAGACAAAGATAATACACAAGTCTACAGCTCTGTCCCTAAAGTCTGGACACATAACATATTACTAATGCATCAAGTTCATGCAAATCTCATAAAGTGCATCAAAAGGTACATCACAAATGGTGAAAATCACATTGAAGATGTTGTCCATTAACATCCAAATTAAATAAAATGTTAAAATGCTTTTTATTCTAAATATAAAATCTCCCCAGAATCTCTTCCAAGAGGTGTGTTGGGAAAGTTATCTAGCTATAAGCACTGTTCCACCACCAAGCATAAGCATATTATCATTCTGACATGCCATTCATAGTCCCAACAGATTGCCTACATTTTTACTCGTGTGATCATAGCAGCCAAGGTAAATTTTACAAAACTTTCAAATAACAGTGTAGGCCTGGTCTTTTTCACAGTATGAGTCTTTTCTAATTCCAGCAACAACAGAATTTGGCCTACAACGTATTACATTCCTCCACAGGAAATATTTCATATGCTTTGATGCTCATTTCACTAGGTGTTTTAAACAGGCTTCAAACACATTTTCAATCTCTATTATTTGTCCTTATAGTATAAAAAGGATACATAAATGAGTTTGATAAGAAGCTGACAACCTACATACATACAACCTACATACATCAGCCACATATTCAGGCAAAGATGCCTGAGCATCCTAACACCAAGGAGAGACAGCCTGTCTCAAAGCCCCTTTGTTACTGTAAGTCTGGCTTGCTTTTTGTGTTGTTTTTTAGTGCTGCCAACACTCAGTTTGTATTTCCTTTCAAACACATAGTTATTGAATGATCTTATCTGAAGATAAAATAATCAGAGCTAAAACATCCGCTATTGTACATATTAAAAATCCAGGCAGATTTTCCTTTTCAGAGCGTACTCACACTAGGTATGTTTCACTCCTATTGGACAGAAGTACGGTTGTCTCTGGTCTGCACTACCACTGTACAATTTCAAACTGTACAAGGCCATGCCCAAGTCCAACTGAACCGGACTCGAATCCACCTCTTTCAGGTGTACTAGTGTACCATGCATGTACAGAATGGAGTAATCACACTGGTGAAATGAACCAGACTTTGTGTACTTTGGTACAGTACAAATGGCACAGTGTGAGCTTGCCCTTAGTCATTTAAAAGATAAAAGACCAAATTCCATGTTAGATCACAAACCAGAACAATATCTAAGCATTTAATTCTCACACTATGCTGTCTGTCACAGCAGCTCACCTGGGGCACAGCAGGCATGAAGTAGCCGCTGGCGGCTGAACTGGTTGATGATGGCGTTAGCTGGCATGGCCCTCATGCCGGCGATGCGCTGCATGTACTGGTTAGTGAGGTGGGCCTTGCGCTCTTCTTTGCGCTGTGCCAGGGCCACGTAGAGCGGCTTGGAGCCCACGATGCGGCCATTCATTTCTGTCACGGCCTTGGTGGCCTCCTCTGGGGAGGAGAAGCACACAAAGCCGAAGCCTTTGGAGCGTCCCTCTTCCAGCATGACCTACAGGGGCCAGTGGTGATGGACGTCAGTGGGGGCACATGCACTTTATGTAGAGGTGCAGTCTTAACATGGGGTTTGAAAAGTTGGTTCCAAAAAGTATAGCAAAAGCAGGTTTTCTGTAAAGAACTAAAGCTTACTATTTGTTTGACAAGCACTTTGTAAGGCTTAATTCTAAATGAAGCCTAACATAAAATTAATGTGTATCCAAATCCTAAAGGTGCAACCTTAATATATGAAAACTACATAATGTGGTATATAATGTGTATATTCTTACCTTAGCGCTCGTAATGGAACCAAATGGAGAGAACTCTTTTCTCAATTTCTCATCATCAATGGTGTCATCCAAGTTCTTAATGTAGAGATTTACTCCCTAAAAGTGACACATGGTTATGTGTTAAATGTGTTTAAGCGTGTCCTGCGTGAAGAGGTAATTATGAAATGTTGGTTGACTAGCTTTGTGCTAGTCTTCCACAATGTACTTTAGGGTTGTTTTGATAAAGTCAATATGTCTGAAAGATACAGGGTTTGTAAGGAACATGGAATCCAAAAAACACGGGAAAGACTTTCAGTTCACTCTTCCTGCATTATCAATGATCTGGTAACTATCACACCATGATCACTTTCGATACAGGGTATCACTATGTGCAACATAGCATTTTTGGGACTTACAAATGCTGTCCCAAAATGTACAGTAAATAAAGTATTTTCTCCTTTCTTAACTCACCTGGTATCTGCTTATTCTCTCCTGCTTGAGTTGCTCAAACTTTCGCTTGAGCTCTGCCTGTCTCTCCATCTTCTTCTGGGCGCGACCCACAAACACAGTCTTGCCGTTCAACTCGGTCCCGTTCATCTCCTCCACTGCCTGAGGAACTAGTGCAGTTACCCTCCAACCATGTCATGATGTCTTCACAACATCTCTTCTTTGGTGTTTCACAGTAATTTCTTTAAAGCTGGCGAATGCTACACTAATACATCCTTAAAAATATATTTAAATATTTAATACAGATGTGTGTTAATACAGTTGTGTTCACTTAGAAGAACTATTTCTGAGGTTCTGGATCAGCCAAAGGCAACAGTGTCAGGGTGAGTTGAACTCTGGGTAATTACCTTATTAGCATCTTCATGTTTCTCATAGCTGACGAAGCCAAAACCTCTGGATTTTCCTGTGGGGTCAGTCATGACCTTCACGCTCAGGGTCTTACCTGTCAGAAGATGATGTAAAAGACTCTTAATTGTGTACTTTTTTGGTAAATTTAGCATTTCATTGTAAATAAGCCCACACATTCATGACTTTATATCAAGTTCAACATACCATATTTGTCAAAAAGTTCTTTTAGTCTGTCGTCATCCATATCTTCTCCAAAGTTCTTGATGTAAACATTGGTGAATTCCTTTGCTTTGGCACCAAGCTCTGCTTCTCTCTCTTTCCGAGATTTGAAGCGCCCCACAAACCTGAGAGAAGATGAACCAACACAACAGCCGATGTAAATAAGATCTGGACAGGTATGGTTAATGGAACCATTTTTTGGGTCAGTCGCTGTCTTAGATGTATCATGGTTGTCACAATAACACCAGCAACGGGTTTGTTGGAGGAAGGAGTGTTTGACAGAACACTGGGGAAAAAAATGAGCCAGACGGCAGAAGGTCCTCCCATGAACCCCCACTGCAATGTTAATGGGCTGTACAATGTTAAGAGAAGATGCACATGCTACATGGGTGGATGACACAAAGCAGACAAACACAGGAGGTACGTCTGGAAAAGAGAGAGAGGGGATGTCCAGAGGAACTGCAGAAAGAAACTGAAGGGAAAGGGAGGGGTTTACTTTTTGTTTTCTCTGCGTTTTGCATCAGTTCCCTATGCTGGGACTGTACCTTGCCAAGCTGACCTCTCCCATTCCATGCTCCAGCAGTGTATTGCTGCACTCGCGCCATCACTAAAACACACAAGCGTGGTTACACACAAGACAGCCTGACAAACAGGCAAAAACACACACATACACACACAAACGGCACACACATACAAACACACACACACACACACACACACACACACATATGCACACACATATGCACACACACACACACACACACACACACACATATACACACATGCATAAACACACAGAGATCAGAGCACTCCGCTGGTATAAGGAAACTGAGAGAGGCCGGGTTAAGTCTTCCCTCTTTGTGAGAACACTGCAAACATCTAGTCGGCTTCGTTAATGTCTTGATGCACAGGCCACACTGAAGAATAAGGTGCGAAGGTGCGTCAGAGACACTTGGGGCACTGGGTGGAAACAATCTGTCCCTGATGATCTGAGTTCAGGATCAAAGTAGATCCTGCATGTTCACAAGCTTCAAGCATTCAGTTTTATTAGCACAAAATGGCTCCTTATAGGGGGTGGCTTGTATAGGGAGAGAAATGTGTGATCAGGTGGTGTGCCTCTGTTTTAACATGTGACCACAGACATGTCCCAGCCCCATCACTGGACACTCACACCTTGCGGTCGTTTAGAAGCATGCCGTTCATCTTCTCAATGGCACGATCGGCAGCATCCTGAGTCTCGAAGTGCACAAACGCGTATCCTTTTGAGCCATTTTCATCGCACACCACCTGTCAAAGAAACATAAGAATCCTCAGTCACATCTATGTATTAGCCATGCACATTTACTAAGCCACTGCACTAACTTCTCTTGTCCTGAACATGGTTGCAAAAACAAGATATCTTGGTCACTCATTGACCCATAAGGTCACATGTTTTAAAGGAAATGAGATCATGTTCACATTCCTTCATGAGTGCATGTCTACTGACACACACTTTTGAAGCACTCTCCTATGGCAACCGCCCCCCACCAAGACATGGTAGAGCAGAGCACTGCACCTTGCAGGACAGGATGTTTCCAAAGGCGGAGAAAGTGTCGTACAGGGCCTTGTTGTCAATGGACTTGTCCAGGTTTTTGATGAAAACGTTTCCGACTCCAGATTTCCTGAGTGAAGGGTCTCTTTGTGACCACATGATTCTGATGGGCTTGCCTTTGACCACATCAAAGTTCATGGTGTCCAGGGCTCTCTCAGCTGTTGTGGTAGAATGTACAAAACAGTTAATAAATATAATATTACATGGTTATAACCGTCTGTGAGATGAGAATTTTGTGAATTATTTTAGAAACAAAATCAGACTTGGTCATAAGAATTAATACATACATTTATCTATATCCATACATACATTCCATACATTAAAACTCTGGAATAAAAGAATATAGTGTTTATTATTTCAATTCACAGTTCATGCTGAAAGAACAGCTGTTACATCTCTGGGACATTTAGAAGCAGGCAGAAGGTTTCACATGCTGTGTTCAATTAAAAGCACTATGCTGGCTGTAGATTCCAAGCCCATAGGCCAAAAGAATGCAACTGTTTCAGATACTGTTCAAATGACAGGGATATCTGCAGAGGTGGAGATCATGTTTTCATAGCATACAGTATAAGTACAAATATAAAAGAATAGCTAAGAGCTAGCATATTGTTCCAAGGTCTTTTGATGTTTGTAACTTATATTTTAAACGGTCTCAAAAAATGTTGATAACAAAATAGTATTAATGAATTATTCTTTTACAGTAGGACACATAAAAAGTATTTCCTTAAGGACAACAAAATTGCAAAATAGCGTACAAAACACACAAACTGTAACATATTTGTTTTTGGTTTCATAGAAAATTTGAAATACAGTAGAATCCATTTCTAACATTATCCAAGCATTTTGTATGTAAACACTTCCTTGGTTAATTTTACTTGACGATTGTAAACAATTTAAGATAAGACTGGAAAACAGCAAGTAGTACACACAGAATGTAAAAGAAAAGAAACCACTCCCTTATGGTTTCTTTAGTATATTTTAATAATCACCATTTTATCCAGAAGGCAAACCCATCCACAATGAGTTTAACTCTTTCATGTCCATGCTGGTTTTAGTGAGTACATGTCCCATTGCAACACCACAACGTGCTGCCCAATTGCAACACCACCACATGTTGGTGTAAACAGATGACTGGCCAGACATAAGCACATGGTCTTCACACAAATAGAACAACACACCAAGATCTGTAAAAATTAACCAAATGGCACATGTTAAACACACTGTATTTGATAATGTGCTCATTATGCTCCAATTCAGCAAATGGTCAGCTAAAGCATTTTAATGACACTTGTTTACCATGCAATACCTTACTGAGAAGGTTGGACTTGACTGACCAGAAAAAAACGTACTATATATTTTTTAATTATCTGAGCATTTTTAAGCAGTGCCTTTCTATACCCTTAGCACTTTACCATTGATCCTCTGTCAAGCACTATCACAATCACAATCTCTTTATTAGCCAAATATACACAGGAATTTCGCTTGGTGATGCAGCACAGAATAACTAGCAATTGGTTTGAGTGTATCACCTATTCTGTCTATATTTGTATCTTTTTCTCCTAAACTAACATGTGTTTGCTTCCTCTTATGTCCAGTCTCATGTCAAACTGGGCACACATGCCAACTAGAAAGCTTCCCTTTGTCCCTGTCACTCTACAGCTACACACACCCTGGGCTCCGGCGCTAAAAATGTCTGGTAAACAAAACGGAGCTGCCTTGCGTCTGCTGGCATCAGCAGTTTGCTCTGCAATTGTACTTTACATTGAGCTCAGGGTTGGTGGGATCACCCAGTGACTAATTCTGGAAGGTTCCCAAGGGAGTGCTTATGTGGAAAATATATAGATCTAAAAAGGGAAATTAATACAAGCTGCAGAGGTACAACAGATGAAAGCAGAGGTGGTCATATTTTTCATATGAACTTCACACTTCATACCTCTAAAACAAAATGGAGGGGGGTGGGCTAAAACCACACTAGGCTAGCAGGCTGGTAAGGGGAAAGAGCACACTAGCCCCACATGGCTTCACACTTTCCAGTCCAGCATGGGCTCTTCTAAACCGCCTTCCCCGTTGGACAGGCAAAGACTGGACAGCCTGCAAGCCTGTCTATATTTAGCCCACTGGGGTCCTCGGAGTTATGTGCTGGCATGGAGTGCGAGTTGAGAACTCTCTGCCATTGATGGGGGTGAGACACATTCAACAAGAATGTGTAGATGAGCAGGACCAGATCTGGCAGGAGTTTACAAAATGCAGCTGTTACACATTGTGGCCTGCTACAGACACACACTGCTGCTGGGGAGTCCTCCTGTCCCACATGGTGAACAACACAGCCCTGTGTGGCACAATTTAGCACCTACCGAGTCACACAAGTCTCATGCTGCTAGAAAGAACAACAGAGAGATACAGAGAGAGAAAATGAGAGAGAGAAAGACAGAGAGAGAAAATGAGAGAGAGAAAGACACAGAGAGAGAGAACGAGAGAGACAGATCACCTCTCACAGTGTGGGATAAGTGGGTTATTACTTGGCACCTACTCTGACACCTACTTCAGGTTACATACATGCACACCCTCCTCCTATCAGCTCTATATATTCATGTTTGTGTTACATTTAATACTACACGAGAAATCAACACCTTTTTCTGTGTCACTGGACACCACTGTGAGACTGGGTCATAGGCATACATCTGCCAAAGAGTTCTATCTATCCCACGCAAGCTACTAACTCCACTAATGGTACCTTCATCTTCTATCCCTTCTATCCCAAGCTATGAAAACCAGTGATAGTAACACTTCAGGCACAGCCATGCCTGGTGTTACAGTCAGAGGTGAGGGTGAATGGGCTAGCGAGTGGGACATGACACTTAACAGTGAGGTGATACTAGCATAGCCTTTTGTTGTAAGCGACATGATCAAGAGGCTACGATGAGCTCATATATCTGTTCTGCTCTGATTTTCTAGTCAAACAAACATGGGCATTACCCTGTATATACATTTAACAATCACAAAGACCAGAATATGTCATTGTTGGACTAAATGTTGAGTGTTATGGAGCCTCTACCTGAGGTAGAAAGCAAATTTTTGCAGACTTTGTGTCTGTTTGACTGGCAAATGCTGCAGTTTCTCCAGTCAGCATGTGTTTGAACCTTATTCCTGCAATAGTGCTGTTCAGTAAAAAGAAAAAAAAATCTTTGCTAATACTTTGGTCACTTTATACGCTATAATGTATATGAGCACAGAAGTTAAGGATTAAGTATCACAATACAAGACGGCATAAATTAAATGCATAGCTCTTGTCCACCCGATACAGAAAATCTTATAAAATGTTGCTACTATCTCTGTCCACTGTCTTCTGCTATACTCATGTCAGGTATGAAGACAGTGGAAATTAATTTCAAAAAGCCACCCTCCCCTGACAGCCCTTTAAATAGGATCAGAAATGGGTCATTTTAGGATATACGATATGGGGCAACAGAGCACTCTGCAAAATGATTCAACACCAAATAATGGGAAATTGTAGGAGCCAACACTGACTATTGAAGAATGTGTATCCTTAAAGCAACACAGCATCCAAACATCCAAGATGCACTTCTGTGCTAGAAGTAGGGCACAGCTTCTATATAGGTCAAATCACATATGCTAAAATTCCCAAAGATACCTTTATCTTGGTTTGTCAAGGTTATACCACTGAAGTGCTTTTACAGCACATGTCGACATTACAGCACATTTATACTATGGGACTATTTGCAAAGCTCAAGGAAAACTCTGAATACTACAGTCTGAATAAGTCTCGATAAGACATTGTTCAATACCCCAATAATGGATGGCAAGAAAAAAGATATTCATCAGTATTCAATACTAAAAATGTAGACCACTGGGAACTTTGCCATAGGCTACAGCGCCCATGCCAGTTGATCAAAACCTCCACGTGTTTCTTGCACACTGTCATTGGCTTTTGTATACTGTTATGGTATTGCCAGTCAATTCTTTTTGGTTAACTTTTGACATAAGAGCACACACGTGACCGTGTGCCCTCTGTCGGTACAATGATATGTCACAATTTTGTAGGTCACAAATCCATTTATCTTGTAATCTGACACATTTTTGATTCAATGCGTGACACATTTCGATACATAATGTCTCTGAAAAGTAAAAGGGTGGTTTCTGTTTTTAGCATTACTCAAGGGCGAGACTTCATCTGTGCTAATGTATAACTGACAAATAATTAGGCTACATTGACCAGATCTTACTACTAGCACGTTCCATATAGACCAAAGTACAACAGCATGCTACACTGTTGTAGGGTTCACCGCTGCATAGAGCTTGTTCTACCCACATAGTTGAGTGACGGCACCATTGAGTGTGCCGCAAAGCATGTGCTGATGAAATTCACAGAGACACCATAATGACTGAAGATGCACGTTTTATGTTCTTACCGTCAGCTGGTTGCTGGAAGTTCACATAAGCATATCCCAGAGAGCGCCGGGTAATCATATCACGACAAACCCGAATTGACAGGACCGGTCCGGCAGGACTGAATTTCTCATACAGCATAGCCTCCGTGATATCTGGGTGCAGGTCGCCGACATAAAGAGAAGCCATCGGATAACTCCCCGCAGTCGCTGTGTTCATTTCTCGGACTTGATGATGTTTGGGCGCAACGTTTTGCTAGGGACAGCCTGGAAAATTACAATTAGTTCGGCGTAATAATGTCTTCGAGTCAAGCTGTTATGGTAAGACTGAACACGGTGCTGTGGTGGTACCACACAATCGTTAGTGCCTCGCGATGAAACTTTTACGCACACGAAAAAATCTGAATGCCGGTAGAAATGACAGGGTCGAACGCAAGTAATTCCAGTGTATCTTCTGTCTTTGGTATCACGTTTCCTTTAAACGTCGGATTAAGCCCGAGGCTTTCTGTTTTGTTTTGCAAACAAAAAAGAAAGAGGAAAATAAATAGTCTGTAAAATGTATGCGATTTTTATATAGTTTTTTCTTTTTGTGTAGTCTTGAAATAGTTTTTTATGAAGGTTTTATATGTTTTGTAATTTTTATATATTTTTTTCTTTTTTTAAGAGACTGAAGAACAGTGAGTTAGACACTCACGGTTTAGTGGCCGGTGAAAGAGACTGCGTGGGAAAAGCATGGGGACTTTATAGACTGAGCAGAGGAAATAGCAGCCAGGGTCAAACTTGGGATAGAAAAAAAACAGAGCATGCGGTGTAAAAGGGAGAGCGAGCTGTGCTGTCACAACTACTGAGCTTAACTCCCCACAGCGACATCTGGGTGTGACTAGTGGGGAAGAATAGACTCCTAGTGTGCCTACAAAGTGCCCCAGCGTATAAGCACGTGGAAATGACAAAACAGACTCACAGATCCTGTTTTTATTCTGCTCTTTGTTTATTAGAGGCAAACTCCTGTTAACTATGATGTTTGATGACCCATTCCGATTCACACCGTACTGTACCCCGACCAATACGTGTTAATTTTACTTTTATTGGATTTATTCTTTATAATTACTGCCTAATTACTACTGTAGGCTAATGTCATACCTGCAAGTGCAGGCACCACGCGAGCCATAACCGCATGTTTACAGTAACAGTTAATTCTCCACAAACCATTTAGTAATTCTCCATGTTTCATTCCACCACCAGTGATGAATCTTTGTAAACATAAAGCACTGCCTACATTGTTAACACATAAACAATCAATTTTTCAACGAAATTCCAGATTTGTTACTTGTGTACAGTCTCATTTCACTTTCACACCTTTCTTGTATTTAGAGGCTCTGCACTCAAAATGAAAAAAAAAAACATTTAAATTATTTTGTAATAAAATATTGACCCTTGTCCTTTAGTGAAATATATTGTGTTGCAAGTACGTTTTACTTAACATTACCATTTACAAACAGAAGTGGTATCATCGTGTGGGTTCATCGGTAAACATCCAACTCTTGCATTAAAGCAGCCTGTAGAGGTCCTGAAGCTGGCAGCCTGGTGTTCAGAGAATAACCTGGGTCTGAACACCAAGAAAACAAAGGAGATCATCATTGACTTCAGGAGGAACAGCACTGATAACCCCCTTCTACATCAACAGCAAGTGTGCGGAGAGGGTCCACACCTTCCAGTTTCTCAGACAACATTAGAATAGCCATCAAGAAGGCTCCTGAGGGTCCTCAGAAAGCATAACCTGGACACCAACCTGCAGCTTCTACCTCTCGTCCATCTAGAGCCTGCTGATGTACTGTATCACAGTACGGCACCTGCACCATGATGGACAGGGAGAGGCTTCAGCGAGTAGTCAAGGCAGCACAGAAGAACATCGGCTGCCCTATTCACTCCCTGATGGACATTTACAACCCCGCTGCCTCAGCAGAGCTGAGAACATCATCAAGGACAGTTTCCTGGCTTTGATCTGTTTGACCTGTTGCCCTAAGGAAGGTGCTACAGCCTACAGGTGCATCAGAACAAGGACTATCAGACTAAAGAACAATTTTCCCAAAGTCCATAACCACTATGAACTTACACATGCACTGACTTCACAGTCTAACCTCTCAATCCCTTCCTTCCATCCACCTACTGTGCAATATTTACTTTACTAGTAGGCTATAGGAATACTATGCAATATTTGTATCTGTATACTCTGAAATATCATTACTCTCTTTGTATAATATCCACTACTCCTAGCACAGGACAAGCATTATTGTGTAATATTAACTCCATGTGCAGTAACGAAAGTGCAATACCAATCTGTATATAAACCTCATGTATTACTTTTGCCTCAGAACTGTGCACCTTATCCCCTTTTTTATTCCCCATCTTGTCTATTCTATGTTGTACATATTCTTCTTACATGTCTGTACTGGAGTAGGAGTTGCTTTCAATGCCATTGTACAGATGTGTAGTGTACATTGTATATGTGTATAGTGATAATAAAATACATTCAATTCAATTCTATTCTATTCTATTCTATTCTATTCTATTCTATTCTACAGAGACCCATGTACAATTTAAACGTTATGCTTTTGCTGCCCCCTCCGGTTAAAAAATGCTCTTCCGTCTGCCTGCCTAGCGCTGTACATAAAAACACTGCATGTAATGGTACTGCAAAAGTTATCTGATATAGCCCTATCTTGTGTTGAATTTGGTTATAGAAAAAAACATAACATAACACATTTTGATACAAAAAACTAAACAAAAAATCAGTAATAAGAAATTGTAATGCGCAGATTGGAAATGGCAGTTCTTCAAAAAGACTTTACATTGGTTGCTGACCAAATGACGGCACTGTAGGCTCACCTTCATCAATGAGCATGCCACAGCACACAAAGGAAGATCCCTCCAGTCATTTTCACTTACAAAAGACATGCGGACCATAATTTCTTTGCTCGGGCAGACAGGATTTTCTCTGTTTTTCTTATACTTCCAAACCAGTTTCCTTGTCGAGGTGACAGGTATAAGGGTGTGGCGATCCCGGTGCAACCTGATGCTCATCCCGATGCTTCCTGTATGTTAAGAATAGTAGAAGGCGGACAAACGTGTCGTCGTTATATTATGGATGTTTGTAAATTGGACTAGAAATGGCCTAAGAAAGGGAACACAAAATGGTGAAATCGGGTAAGCTATCTTTATTATGAGGAATTTAAGCAGTAAGTATTCGTAGAAACTTGTTGCTTGCGTTGTAGGTGTAAGGGAAAAAAGTGGTTTACCTGTTAACCCATTACAGGGTGGGGCAGTCAGGCTAGGCAAGGGTGGCAGTTTCAATGGGATAACCTTCTGCGCGAGTGACCTTTTATTTAGAGAAGGAACGAAATTTAAACTGTTGTCCTCCCCACTGTTGTGCAGTTTCTGGGTGTATATTTTGGAACTTTGGAACTGTAGAAAAGCACAAAACATCAGATGTCAAAAATTGATTGGTTTGTACAGGCATGTAAAGTTGGCTGCACTGACAGAAAATACCTACCTAAGTTTCATTATTGTTGATATTGTTTACATTACTGCAGGTTTAGTTGATTTTTCTGTTGGACTGGAGAGGATTAATGTTTATATGCGTATTAATTTTCCATTTGTTTGGGAAATAGTCCTATGCAGTGTTTAAATTGGCTTTTGTAAGAAGGGGGGTCCTTCTTTACAAGCAGTCAATATTTACTAATAATACTGTAGCACAAGCAGCTTAGCGGCTAGCTGAATTGCCAAGGTGAGGTGAGCTCTGGAGGGCTCTGGAAACTGTGGTCCTGTGTTTAATTGGAACATAATTATATACCCATAGGTTTAAGGAGCTAATGAGAACAACAATAATAAAACAGTAGGGCCCTTTGACGTGTAATTAGGTCTAACTTAGTGGGAGCTCAATCCTTGCACCTGCTCCAACTGACAAAACGTTCATGTGTTTGGATGTATTTGCTGAAGCAAGAACAACCAGTTACCAGCCGTTACTGGATATTCACATCACCCAGCCACTGAACATAAAAACTGACTTCATTTAACATGTCAAATAATTATACATACCACTCTGACAGAAAATTCACTGCTTAAACTTTGTTTTATTTACCATAACTCGCTGAATAACCTTAAAATACCTCATTATTCAGACTAAGAAAAAAGAGTAGTATTTGTTGTCGTCACGGGCCATAATCATTATTGTTTAACTTTGTAAATTGTGCCTACAATTACAGGAAGGAAATGAAATATGAAATGAAGTATTAAGCATTAGTCAGCAAGGCTGCACTTATAGACTCACCAGTATGGATGTGCACTTATGCAAACTCAGCAAGCCTGTACATTTTCCTATCCTTGTTTATACTGACCTGTATGTGGGGGAATAAGCTCACAGGCAGGGGGCCAATTTTTTACATCCACTTGTCATGTGGGCCAATGCAGGTGTGTGCTGTGCCAGCCTGGACGATGACAAGGCCCTGATGAAGATGGGCCTGGGGCTGGTGCTGGTGGGCCATGTCAACTTTCTGCTGGGGGCGCTAGTGCACGGTGCTGTGCTCAGGCACATCAACCTGCATGTCCAGGCCCGCCTTATGGAGTACGCCATCTCCAACGTCATGGCCCTGGTGTCAGGCCTACTGGTAAATACCGGTCTGAACTTTTGAGAGTGTAGTGTGTTTCTATCTGTGACTGCTCAACAGAGGCAAAGATGTCGTCTTCAGAAATTGAAAACCCTGCTATGTTTTCCTTCTGCCTGGGCGCTTAACAGGTGTTCGGATTTTTACTTTTTGAAGAATTCACCTTAACCTTTGTGAATGGTTAGGTTGCTGTCTTAAAGATTTTTAAGCTTATACTGTCCGTATATTGATTCATTTTATATCACCACTGAGCAGCTGATGTTCATGTACATTTGCTTAGTTTGTCTCTCTGTAAGAGCACATGGCATTAGCGTGTCACTGTAGATGTAACCAAACCACACCCTCCTGTTATCTGATCTCTGTGCTCCATGTTGGGACTTGTAGGCCATCATTGCTGGAATCTCAGCCATTGTGCTGTCCAAAAACAGGAAGAACAAGCCCCTGGTAAGTGTGTGCGTCCCACCTCATTTTCACATCACATCCCCCACTTCTGGTGTTTCTTTAACCTGAGAGTGTACTGCAATATCATCTTTACCTTACTTTTAGTGTTAAAATCGTCTTGAAATATCATTATTTACATCCTTGAAGTTGGGTTTGTATGAGCAGTAACCTGAAGTGTACAATAACATTTAACCAGATGTGGCTAAGTAAGTTACCGTGTCCCAAAATTCAAAAGTGAAACTTTGGTACTACACTCTCAGAAAAGAAGGTACAGAATTGTACTTTTTACTGGCACACGTAATTGTACCGTTTAACCACTGTTTTTAAACTATTTGTACATTCTCTAGAGCTTAAGAGGTACACATCAGTACCTCAAGATCAAAATATTAGCGTTTGGGGGTACATTAAAGCAACACTATATAGTTTTTCAGCCCTCAAAGTATATTTTTAAAATCATACTGATGGTTAAACAATGGATAATGGGTTCAGTTACACCTTTGTCATCACTTGAGAGTGCCTGTATTGTCTACACTGGCACTATGCAACTTCGGGGCTCGGCTAGGAACCATGTCACCATAAAAACAAAATTTGACTGACTTGGTTGAAGACCTCGTTGAACCTTATACTTTCTATGGGTTGAACACAGACATACAGTTGAACGTTAATCAGTCCTGTCCGCATGGAATTCCGCCAGCATTAACAAATGCACAACATACAGATTTCATGACAGTTGCTACAGACAATATAATTTCTCGACTGAAGGGGGACCCCATGAGCAAATCCTACATAGTGTTGCTGTAATGCTGATTGTACCTTAATATACAGATTTGTACCGCTACTGTCACATTATTTCTGAGACGATATACTTTTTAAAGAGTTGTCAAGCTAGAGCCATTTGAGTAATGGTGTTTCACCATTTGAGAAAATCACATTGTCAGGGGTTTTATTTTTTGCCTGTATCTTAAAATCTGAATTTGGCACTTCAGACTCATTTTGCCAGATAGAGTCACATACTGTATAGAAAGTTAAGATTTACCATGATGTTTTTTGTGGCTAAATATACAAAAATGTTTTTCCATAAGCATTTACAAACCCATGACAGATATCATCACTGCACTGATATTACTCTTGACCGCTACTGTATTGTTGTTTCTTGATTTAATCCAGAAATGGACGCTCTTTGTCGTCAGCATAGTGGCAGTTCTCGTCTCTCTGGCTGCCACAGTGGGCCTGAGTGTGTCCATCGTGCTGGCCATCATCAATCAAGGGCGCAGTCTGCTGACCCACTGCAGTTTCAAAAGCCCCATTGGCTCCTTCAGCATCACCAATGAATGCCCGTTTGATCCCACCAGGGTGTATGTAAGTTGTTTTTAAAGCACACATACTCCTGAAGCATTAGTTTAATCCAACTGTGAGCAAAGTAATGGTTAGAGTAGTAGGGTTGGTGTAGATTCATGATGACAACAACTTCATGGCTGCTTTTGCAGGTAGTGCTTTAAGGCATTGTATGTAAGACATTTATAGCAATTATACAGCATGTATACAGCATTTACAACATTTATACAGCAATAAAATGGTTTTAAATTGATTGAATTGCCACAATAGTAAAACTAGAATATTCACATTTTTAAAAACTTTGGTTTTTTGCCATCTGCCTCTAGAGGGTAAATAACACTACAGTATTTTACACTCCAGGACCTTTGAGCTTCATGAATGTGTTTACTGTTTCCCAGGGCACAACCATCATTTTGTGGGTGCCTCTGATCCTGATGCTGATCGTGGAGGCTGTGTTCTGTGGACGCTGCTTTTGGGCCTGTATCTCCTTCCTGCGCCTGTCCTGTCCCTGGCGCAAAAGAAAGAAGATTATCAATGCCAGGAGGGTAAGGGCCTTTGATTGTCACAATCATCACCATTTACATTTATGTACTAAATGTTTATTGTTCCCCATATTTTCTGAAACCGTCAATGTTCTATCCCCCTATCCATGTATTCTTATTCTTTTTAATATGTTAACACATCTGTTAAGTTGTTAAAAAATAGTTTGTAGTTTGTTCACTTGTGCACTATAAAAAGAGCTGCTTAGAACTAACTTTTAGTAAATATTGCATGAATGTTTTTGACATTGGTTTGACTTGTTGTATGTGTGATATATTCATGAAAAAATAGTGTAAGAAAAATTGTGCAAGTTAAGCTTACCTTAAACAGGGACATGCAGAATGTCACAAGTTAGTTCTACCAACACCTTTACCAGAGTGAGAAAGCTCATGGATTCATTCAGCAAAATGTCTGAACTCGCCTCTACTGTGTGTCAGGTGCGGATCCGGAGCCCAGCGGACCTGGAGTCCAACTCAGGGCA
Organism: Setipinna tenuifilis; assembly: GCA_030347295.1. Taxonomy (NCBI): domain Eukaryota; kingdom Metazoa; phylum Chordata; class Actinopteri; order Clupeiformes; family Engraulidae; genus Setipinna; species Setipinna tenuifilis. The sequence continues at coordinate 14,652,161 of CM059278.1, forward strand.
GAGACAACCAGAGGAAGAGCCTGCTGAGCAGCATGAGCTTCTGAGGTTCAACACTCCCACGCATGGAACAATATGAGCCACCAGGTGGCGCTATAGGTTGTAAAAAAAAAAAAAAAAATGTTTTCCATGCTATGGGAGTACCCTGCTATATGCACAGACATCCAACTTTCCTTCTGGTCTTCAGATGGACTAATCAAAGGTTCCTTTATTGAAAAGGATGCCATCATTTCAAAGCTGGGGGATAAAAAGGTTATTCATACTATTTTTAGTTCAAAGACGTGTTGTTTCTAGTGTTTGCTCTCATGTATAAGCTGTGATGTGTAAGTTGTCTCTTACACATTAACGGCATTGAAATCTTACAATATTGCATACACGCACAGTCATTGTGCAGTGATTTCTTAAGGTGATTACACCATGTTTCAAACTCATTAAGAAAATTCTTGTCTTTGCAGTGGTTCATTTAAATGTGAAATAATCGTCAATAACTGCTATGGCTTTGAGACTTGTGGGTATTTTTCTGTAATAATATTTGTAAATGACATGTTTTTATTTTTATTATTATTATTATTATGAACCAAGATTACTTAATGTTAGCATTCTGAATGTTTTGGTAAACATGTCTTTTGTGATTTATATCTCTGTGTGCTTTCTTTAATTCATTGGACTGTTAGAATTCCACTATTTTTGTGGTAGAGTCAAAATATTCTCTATACCACTCACAGATACAAAACATGCCTATGACAAACAAATAAGAATACCGCAATGCCCTCCCACTTGTCTATCTTAATAGAAATCCTGTTTCATGAGTGGTGTTTAAACTAAGACTCTAGGCTGCTAGCGAGCAAAGAAGGCAAATTAACACATTTTGGATGTCATGCACTCTGACTTTATGGCATTGCAATTAACCACATTGAGTTAATCAAATAGGGTATCTGAAAAAAGCAGGCCTCATGTTTGTAAACAAAACATTTATTAAGATTCAACATAATAAGGACTGTAATAACAAGCCAGGCTGGGTGACACAAGGGGTAAATTAAGGCTATTTACTTGCACGTTTAGTCACAGAGTCATGAAGAAACTGAAATAATATGGAACAATAGAGAATGTATCCTCTGCATGTGTAAAGAAAAAGAATATATTATGAAAATCTGCTGTAAAAATTATGAAACGCAGTGAGTGTGCGGACAAAATGGGTATTGCCATTACTTGGGACCATCCATGGAAGTTATCAAATTGATGACCTAAATTTGCAGATAAAAAGAAATATGCACATATCATTCCACTGTGTAGGAAATAAATGGCTAAATATGTACACACCAAAATGAACAGACAGAGACGCATTAACTTTCAAACTTTTTGGTGCCTTAGAATAATCCAGTAAGGCTTCCAGCTTCAGGAACAATGGGGTTGGGACAATATCTTGCCATATTGCCAGTTACAAGCTGAAACAGTAAGGCAACTGAATCTCTTTCTACAGCCCTTGCCCTCAAGCAAATGCACACCCATGCCCCCACCTCACCACACAAACATGCATAGCACATATCCATCACACATATACATAAATGGACCCTACCCCTTAATAATCCACATTGGCTAAATCATATTTACTACACTGCATGTGGCTGTGGCAAAAAAAAAACTATGCTTCCAACTTTGCTTCCAAGATTAATTGAATTGGGTGTAAAGTTGGTTTGATGGGTGTGGAAAGAAAAACATGCTTATGTACCAAGACAAAGTAGCATTATTGCTTTATAATCCACCATATGTGTACCATATATTTTTCTCTTGAATGCCTACAAAAAATGTCCAGAAGCATTGTTTTATGTGGTTGACCTCCAGAGATTGTGAACCTCGCTTCACAAACTGACACAAAAAGAAGAATGCTGTTATTATATTCTGCATGTTGTGTGAATAGTCTTAGTTGTCGGCCCAGAACCCTGGAAGTACCCTTGTGTGTAACTGTCTGTACACAGGGCTGTTTAAAGTTCCGCGTTATCACACCTGCTCCTGGTACTGCCTCTCAGTAGCTGTGGAGAAGTCCTCCAGCATTCCCTTCAAGTACTCAAAGGTGGGCCTGCCGTCGGGGTTCTCATTCCAGCACTGCTGCATGACGCCGTAGAGCCCGTCGGGGCAGTTGTCTGGCCTGGGCATACGGTAGCCATTCTCCAAGTGCTGGATCACTTCAGGGTTAGTCATTCCTGAGGAAGTTGTTGGGAGAGAGGGGATAGGGTTAGAATCGCAGAGAGGGGAGGAAATTAACAATGTGATTTTTGTATTATGTACATTAAGTATTTTGTGGCTTCAAGTGACTGGGGTGAAGTGATTTTAATGCAGAGAACGTTGGAATAGCTAAAGGCGTCAGAGGGACATTGGATACTTATTTTCACTGTTCATAATATTTTTGCAGTGTACTCAAATAGATTAACACTCATTATCCTCGAAAATAACTCTCTATTATTGGGGGTTGGGAAATAGGATGGTTCTGGTCCCAGCACTGGCACCAGTGACATGTTTAACATGGCAGGTACAAAAATATTTTTTCATGGGGCCCAAAATGTCTAGTGGCACTCCCAGTCATGAAACCTGTACTGCTAGAAGATTAATGAGGTTTTAAATTGACTAGGCTGAGAATGGGCATGCTTCATCAATGGCTCATTTGGTCTTTAGTGTCTTTGTGTTATCCCTTCAACAGTTAAAGCAGTAAATATATTTTCTACACTGTGTAAGTACTATAGAACATGGTGATATGACTATGTAATGGAAAAAGTGAAAAAAGTTGGAATTGCAATGTGGTAATCATAGGCAAAAATTGGTTATCTGTGAATTGTGCCTCTGGATATTTAACTTTGCATGCTATTTCGATGCACAAAAGCTACATAACACTAAAAACAAAACAAAAAACAATTCAGTGAGATCCAAGACAAAGAATGGAATAGTTATGTTGAAGTGATGACAGCTGTTGTTACACAAACGTGGCTCAGGTGCAGAGAGGCATCTGTACCGGGGTAAGGGATCCGTCCATATGTCACTATTTCAGTCAGCAAGACCCCAAAGGACCAGACATCTGACTTTATGGAGAAGGTCCCGTAATTTATAGCCTCTGGGGCAGTCCATTTGATTGGAAATTTAGCACCTGAGAAGAAGATGATTTTTAAAGAAAAAAACAAATATCACTTTACCAACACACTTAACACTAGATGGCAGTATGCCACAATTATTAGTGTGAAAAAAATGCTGTAATTTGAGGCACAGTACAGTATGAGAGGGGTCGTGGGAAATAAAAGAGATTATTGATATGTGCTTTTATGTGTGCCCACACTTACTGTGTTGACTGATTTATAATGGAAAATATTTCCATTCATGACATAATGAGACTGCAGTTACCCTCTCTTGCCGTGTACTCATTGTCCTCTATGAGACGAGCCAGCCCAAAGTCAGCAATCTTGCAGATGAGCTCATGTGACACAAGGATGTTTGCCGCTCGCAGGTCTCGGTGAATGTAATTCTTACATTCGATGTAAGCCATCCCCTCTGCGATCTGTAGGAGAATACAGAGGAGTGAATTGAGAGCCTATGACTCTGAGTCATTGCATTATGTTTCTACAACATGTCTGTGTATTTGTGTGTATTTGTGTGTGTGTGTGTGTGTTGTGTGTGTGTGTGTGTGTGTGTGTGTGTGTGTGTGACTTAAAGATACAAATGGTGCCATTTTCTAATTTTCCCCTGTAGTACAACATGCCTGTGTAATAGTGTATGCGTATGTGTGTAAGAGTGTGACAGTGCCTCAGTGCATGAACAATTAAAAGTGTGCCTTTTCCCCTGTAAATTTCATCTTGGTGACTCAGGCTGTGTATTTTGGAGGCTGAAATGTCCAAATTCCCTGATCCAGGGAGGGCCCTACATCCCCTGACACGACCTCTGACCCTGCCTTCCCTGCTCCACCCAGATTTCACAGGCATCTTTCAGCCATGCTCTGTAACAGGTCACCCTGTCTCTGGCACATCACCATGTTCATGTCCAGCTGCAAGGTCCACTTGCCAAATAGATCCCCCCTTCATTTCCAATACACATGGAACGAGAGAGCTCAGGCTCTATTCTGTAATATATACAGAGAGTTTCACTTGCCAGTGCCCCACTTTCATTCCTACACACATGGAACCACAGAGCTCTAAGTTCTTGGTTTCGCATTATACAGCTGTAAGTTCCACTTACCAGCAGTGATGGGCAATATGGCTTCAGAAGCTATAATCCACCACGTATTTATTCCAGCTATTCGCTAAATTAGCTCATTGGAATTAGCACACATCATCAGCCAGGAAGAGGAGTTAATCATTGACATTACCTCCATTAAGTGCACAGAATGTATATTTTTGCATAATTATTGCTGCATAAACAAAATGTGAACAAATATTATGTGGTGGTATTAATCGGAGAGTCCGTTGGATTGTAATGGTGGTAGATTAAATGCAAAATCCTTTTCCATTTATGTCTGCACCTGAATGATAACCCCTTCACAGATTTATTTTGTACCCTTGAAGTGATCCAAGTAGCCCCTAGAGGTACGTGTACCCCAACCACTAGTTTAGTATATATAAATGTGGCACTGAATTGTAGCTTCTGGATCCATATTGCCATCACTGATTGCCAGTGAGTTTCCCCCCCTTTATTTTAATGTGCATATAGAGCTGGAGAGCTAAGCCTCGAGCTTTACCCTGTCTGCTCTGCTCTCTATATTGCATTACACTAAGCACACACTTTTATACAGTGCAACTTACAATAGAGGACACAAATCAAGCTACAGATCACAGAAGAGAACAGAGTAAGCTAGAGCTTAACAAAGTAAGTGGAGACAGGGTACTGGACAGTGTTGGTAAGTGGAGGTTAGCTTTGTTAGAAAGGGCAGTACTTCTGGAGAAGAAGGGTCTTCAAGAGCTTCTTGAAGATAGACAGGGATGATCCTACTCTGGTTTATAGTGTCTCCTATTTATGTAACACATGGAGCTGGAGCAGGTCAATGACTTCTTCACATGAGAGTGTCAGAAATACCAGCGAGACAGATCTCTCATGTCTGCACATTGTGTCGGGCCCTTTCTACCGCACCGTCGAGCATCAGCAAGCTCTTAGAAGAAAAGATGTGCACCAGAGCATGTTGCGGTCGAGGCTGGAGATGTGTGTACTAGGTGGCGGATACGCAAAGTGGGCATGTATCGACGGCATTGTCAGGCTCGACGCACGCAATCAAAGAGGTGCTGCCATAACTTATCTTTGCAGTGGTGGATAGGTGGGTGTGTGGCAAGTGTCTTTGGAGGCACTGGAGTGAAGTCAGAATGTTGAAAAATCTCACAGAGAGGTGTTATGGGGCCAGAGGGATTTGGCAAGAAGGGGGGGTGGGGGGGGGTATGTTTTTTCTGCTCTGGTGGTGGTGAACAGACAAGGCACAGGTATGTTTCTCTCTTTTATCTCGTCCTCACTCTCTCTTTTTCCTCCTCTCTTTCAATTTCAAATTTCAATTTCAAAAGGACTATTTTGGTAGAACAAATGATTAGACATTTGTATTGCCAAAGCAATGGTTACATAAATCTCAAATCTACACATCTACACATCTCTCTTTCTCTCCCTCCACTGCCTCCACTGCCTCCACTGTCTCTTATTCTAACACACATTATCTCTCGCTCTCTGTCTTTCACACAGATGTTCTCTCTCGTTGTCTACCTCCACCTCAATGCAGGGAAGTGGTTACACATAGTGCTTTGCAAAAATCCCACCCAGGAAGATGTATGGACTGCTTTGAAGGTGTTTTTCATACAGTGTTAGAAACAAGGTAGAAACAAAGACCATCGCTGCTTCTCAGTTCATTCTCTACTCCACCATTTCATACTGCAGATGTACACACACAAAAACACACACACGTACACACATACACACAAACACACACACACACAAACATAAACACACATGCCAGATCCATGACCATGAGTCTCTGAGGAGTGACAGACTGACAGCGTGGCCTTATGGGACACGTTACAGTTGTCCACCCCGTCACATGATGTACGACTCCACGAGGCAGAGACCTGTTACACGGTACTTGAATGGCATCAGTGTTCTTAACGTTGCCCAAGAACATTCTCCTCGTAAGTGCTTAAACAGAGCATCCGACAGAACAGCTCCGCCTCTGTGGTCGCAGAGGGTTATTGAGTTTTGAGGGGTCTTCTGGTCCGTGAGCTTACAGCCCGTAACTCTGTTGCTCGTGGCCTCAATTCCTGTCCTTTCACTTTCTGACGGGAACATGAGCGAGCATAATAGCACATGCTCAGTGGCTGGGGTTGGCAAATTGTCTCTATTGAATTTTGCCATGTTTTTTTTTTTTTACTGGAGAGTTAACCACATCTGACGGTGGGTGTTGCTCAAAGACTTAATGGATTTAATGATTGTTTTGAGAGGTTTGTTCAAGGTTGACTTTTAAAAAGGAAGATTGCCAGAGAGAGAGAGAAAGAGAGAGAGAGAGAGTCTGTGTTGGTCTTAACTAGTGGTGAATTTCCCTTTGCTGACACACTTGTATTTGTGTTAACTGTCTAGACTTGCATTGCTTATCAAACTCCCTCCACAGACAAGCCTCCATTGTTACTAATACATTAAGACATAGCTAAGTCTCATAATGTCTGGAGCTTCTTTGCCATTTACTACACCAATTACATACTCAATTGCAAAACCTTTCTCAGATGAAGAATGAGGGAGAGGAAAGAAGCACAAGAGGAAAAATAAATGATAAAAGTGGAACTGGAGAGTGTCACAGAGGAAATTGCAGGGTAAATTACGTGAATTATGACTTGCCTGTGAGCCCATGTCTATGAGTGTGTTCATGGTCAGTCTGGTGCCTTCTGGGGTCTTCAGAAAATCCACCAAGCTGCCTGAAATACAAAAAATTACAGGAAACATTGTTTTTAAAAATCATGTAGTAAAGCAAGACAATCAGTTTCCAACATAGTACTATTTCAGTAACAATGGGGTATATAAACAATGTCATCTCCACCCAGTTACTGAAAATGATCGAAGTAGATTAAAGAAAAAACACTGGAGACTGCAGAAATTAATGACTGGAACTATTTTGTGTTATGTTCCTGGAGTTCCATAGGGTGCGTCAGTCTTTAAAACAGAGTCATAAATAGCACGCTGATTGACCAGAATAGAGAACAGAACATTCAGAGGAAGTCCGCTTGCCATCCGTCAAAAGTGAGGCCCTACGATAAAGATGCTCATCAGTCCGGTGTTTTGTGTTTCGCTAAGCTGGGGAGGGGGGAAAAGCGGTGCCTCAGCGGGGCCTTGCATGCATGACCTGACTACCGTCTGAGGAAACGCTTTAAGGAGAGCCTGGAAAAATGTCAAGCAGGAAAACAAGAGCAGAGGAGGACAGGCATGGCAGCTCCGCACCAACGCCAGACAGGCTGCTTTGATGCCCCGGTGCCAAAAGCACCACAGGTCGAGGTCACATTTTTTTTACTTTGTTTTCTACTTCAGCTTCAGATCCTGTTTTAACTCCGGCCACGCTTTGTCTCCAGTGTTATATAAAAAAGAAGAGATGACTGGGGAAGAAGAAAAAAAAACAAGGCAAAAGTGGACCCTTCCTTTACGACAACAACAGTGGCAACAATTGTTTCCTCACTCAGACACGTGAGCACTGCACAAAGAGGGACATGAGATTTGCAGCTCCGACCGCCACTCCACGAGCTTTGCCTGGTCCTGCACAAAGGCGGCCCATTCACCACCAGATCCGCTGTTATCACCAGTCACCATGCACCCGTGAATGAGACTTCTTGTTGCCACCATCAATGTGAGGTCTTGAAAAGGACAACAAGCCTCTGAGGGCAGGAATAAAAAAATGCATATCGGATTGTAAATGAGACAGCACCCTTTGCACTTGGTTTGTCCTTGGCCAACATCTAGACTACCCTTGTAAAAGGTGCACGTTTAGGAAATTTACCATTCGGGGGCGAGGTAGTTAAAAGTGAAGGAGCCCATTCTTCGAACACCTGTAACCATAGTGTGGTTTTACTGGTCTAGTTTGGGGATTCTATGGCGCTCATGGGTATTTTTCTTTGGTCAGAAACACAGCTGCTGTGAGATCATTCTGTGGATAGAGTGGTTTATTGACTTTTAAAGAAAGAAAGAAGAAGACTTGCATAGGCTTTGTTATTTTTTGAATGCCATTCTGTAGGTTGAATTCATGGAAAGCATTGTTGGATGACGGACTTTAACGTGTCTTCAAAGGTTACCATGGTGAAGCCCTAGTATGCTAGTGCAGGTCTAAGTGTGTTTATTTGGCATGATTGATCCCTCCAATCCTGTATTGTTAGGACACTCAACATCAAACCAGATCTAATGGGGCACACACTTACGTAAAACCATAGTTCAAATTACAGGTGGTACTGCAGATTGGGGGGTAGCAACATATTAATGTACTTCATGCGAAGCGTATTATGAAAGGGTAATTCACACTCTGCTTACGTAAAACCAAAGGCTGAATGCGAAATGTTCACGCATTTAGTGTATAATGCATTATGTAGGGGACGAAACAATGTAACTGACACACTATGTAGTGAACAAGTGAATATTTTGGACAAGGAGAAATTTAGGTCCACACATTTTAGCTCCCCTAGCCAATATTGTTTTACGTAATATATTTGCCCATAAGTGTCACTTCAAGCACACAGTCTTCATCAGTCTTTCTAAGGGAGCTAAAGCATACAGACATCCATTTCTCTATTCAGGATATTCAACACACCGTCGCTTTTGGAGCGGAGCCATTCTGACCCCACGGACAGGTCTGCTGACCGAGAACAATGGGAGAGTAAATCACATGCCCCCTTTTATGCACACAAGTGTCCATCCTTCTGGTGTGACTCATCAAGAAAGTCCTGCCATTACCTATCCTGCCTTAACCCTGAGTTATTCTGATCACAGGCGCCTCCAAACACACCTCTCTGCCACTGTTCCTAAGGGAGTGTTTTTCAGAGCGAACCTTTTCCACAGAAACCGGACAAGCAATCACAGTGGTTCTCCTGTGTCAACAAGCAATGATGCAGTACACCCTCTCCGTATCTGCTCCAGAATCGTTTTATGAAACACTGTTTGTGTTGCTCAGAGGAAGTCAGTGATGTGGTGTGTGAGTGTGCGTGTGTGTGCCTGTGCTTGTATACATATGTGTGTGTGCCTGTGTGTGTTTGGTGTGTGAATGTGTGTGTGTGTGCATGCATGCATGTGTGCGTATGTGTGTGCATATGTGTGTGTGTGTTTGTGTGCGTGTGTGTGTGTGTTTGTGATTGTGCATGTGTGTGTGCGTGTGTGTGTGTGTGTGAGTGTGTGAGTGTGTGAGTGTGTGAGTGTGTATGTGTATGTGTATGTGTGTGCGTGTGCAAGCATGTGTGTGTGTGTGTGTGTATGTGTGTGTGTGTGTGTGTGTGTGCGTGCGTGCATATGCGTGTAAGAGAGATAGATGAGTCACGGGCTGAGAAGCAAGCAACACCCTCCTTTGCCATCTACCTTTGTTGCACTAACTAACTCATGTTTAGTCCCGGAAAGCCACGATGACATTCTGAGTGTGCACAGGGTGTTTGTATTTTCCACACCATCTCATGCTATGCCAGCATAGTTTCAGTGGGCATGAGGGTTTGCCAGGCTGCTGAGTTTTTGATATGTGGCATGTTGTTCAAAAGCAGCAGCGTGACTGTGTGTAAACTAGCCCTCCTTGTTAGCCATGGTGTGTGTCAGTGTACTGATAAGAATAGCATGAAGTAATGTAGGCTAAAAGGTGAATCATCTTTGTAACTTCAGATCTTGAAGGGGACATGGAAAGCTTTGTTTGCTTGTTTGTTTTTTTAATGTTTTTTGTATGTAAATGATATGTGAACTTGCAAATACCTGAAATACACATTAGGAGTAACTGAATTGCACACAAACCACTCACTGGCCTGGAAATGCCTTATTACATTTCCAGCCATTTTTTCACTGAAAAAGTACAGTGTAGAATATAACAAAATAAACAAGTGTTTATCTATAGTGTAGTTTGCCAATCTTTTATCTAATCAACCTACACTTTAGTTTGTTTTTAATCTCTTAGCAGGGAGACTGTAATGTCTAGAATAGAGTGGGTGAGATTTTAGACTATAAGGCTAAATTGAGCAATTTGAGAAAGACCGGATGTCATAGATCTTCAAAGTGCATTACATCATTTTTGTTAACCCTTAAAATGAATACTATAAACAGTGGCAGTAAGCATCCCAGGTGCCCTTTAAAGCCATTTCAACTTGTTATTCAGTGCCTAAATCATTCTCTCAGAAAAATCTTTACTATCTGCATCACATGTAATAAGTCAAAGCTTTATTTGTGTTGATAACGTATTCCAACACGCAAATCTCTTGTTTGTTTGTGCACAACTTCTTTGTGAGCCAAACTCTCAGTCTCAGGGGTATATTTGTTTTTGAAAGCATTACACTGACAATAATCAGTCATGCTCTGAGATTTTCTCACCGTTCTCCATGAACTCTGTGATGATGTAGATGGGCTCCTGCGTCACCACGGCAAACAGACGCACCAGGCGTGCGTGCTGCAGGGCCTTCATGAGGTTGGCCTCCGCTAGAAAAGCATCGATGGACATGGTCCCCGCCTTCAGGCACTTGATGGCCACCTTTCTGTGGTTGTTGTATACACCTTTAATGAGAAAAAAGACAACCACATGATTTGTTTAGATTTCGTAACTGCTCTAAAATTATTTTCCGTGTGCCACACCAAAGAACCATAACGCAGCCTCAGAGTCAATTGTACTGAGCAAGCCATGCCAGAGTAACAACGTTTTTGTTTATTTATGAAAAGCGCGAGCAAACAGTATTATCAGAACAGTGATCAGTGTGGGTACACACATGGCAGAACACTTCTTTTGATGCATATGAGCCATTGCCTATCCACTATAATAGAGAGAAAATGCAAACAACAGATGATGATATGGGTGTACACAGACTGTAAGGTGTTGATGGAAAACGGAAAAGAGAGAAAAGAAAGCCAGCGTGAGAAATAAATCCTGCTGGGCCAGAAAGCTTGAGGAAACACAAATAAAACAAACTAGACATTGAAACGGTAGGCAATTCCATGGAGGATTATTTTTAACTCTGTTTCATGGAGTGCCTAGCCAAAATGCTGCATTGTGTTTGGCAAATGTAGATGGACAATGGCTAAAACTCCCATCTCACAACCAAAACAAGAGCGAGGGGCTCCAATTACCTCAGCAGATAATCCGATCATTATAACACTGCTGCTTCCTGTTTAATACTGAGTAACAAGAGAGCTAATAAGTAGACATGGAAACGGACGAATTGTCATCTCCTTTCAACACTCCTCCATCCCCACCCCATTACCATCTTTACTTACAAACCTTAAACCCGAAAGGTTAGCTCCCTTAAAATCTAAACTGCTGTGGTGGGTTTGAGGGCCAATAGTCCTCAGCCCTCAGCAGTAAACTGAAAGTAAAACTTTGTCATAACCTATACCTTTCTCTCTGTCTCTGTCTTTGTCTGTCTCTCTCTCTTTCTCTCTCTCTCTCTCTCTCTGTCTCTCTCTGAGATAATGGAGGCTTGCAGACGAACAAAGTATTAATAAAATTCTATGTACCTCCCCTGTCACTCCTCTTTGAACCATGTACTGAAGTAATTACAGTATTCCGGAAAGAACACAACCTCCATCAGGCCACACACAGCTGAAAGTGCTGTGGGGTTTTTTTCTGCAAAGGTTGCTTGAAAGGGCCTGAGGGTTGAACAAGTTCCACAACCATAGTGTTTGGGAAATCACAGCCCACACAGGGAACCCTGCCCAGGGCTTGCAGTGAGCAATAGGTTCCCTTATCTCTCAGTAACTAGGTTTACCGAGGTGCTCGCCATGGTAGGAAATTTACAATCACCTCACCACATCAGCTGAGCTCATTCATTTTTTGTGGGTGTTTCAGAGTAATTCAAAGGGCTAATTGTGAATAACTAGAGTTGAAGAAATGCTACATGCTCTTTCCTCAGAAGACCTTTACCAAATGAGGAAATTTTTGCTCACAAATGATAGTGTTTAAGAACTTTTGCTGGGTAATTTGATGAACAAACACTTTTTGCATACACTAAAGATGTGGCTTAAGCCCTACTTCAGCCTTCACAAACAGCCTAGAGTGACATGAGGTGGTGGTCCGTGCCACAGATGAGCATCGGTCTTACCCATCCACACTTCCCCAAACTGTCCGGCTCCCAACCGGCGTTCCAGCTTGAGGGACTCTCGCGGGATCTCCCATTCATCCTGCCACCAGGGCTTCTGGGGAACACGGTTCTGACAGGGCTTCACCAGACGAGTGCACAAACCATCGGCATCTCCTGCAGGGGGGGAAAACGAGAGAGAGGGAGAAAGAAAGAAAGAAAGAAAGAAAGACAGAAAGAACGAGACAACATTTTTTTTCCCTTTTTCACTACACACTTTACACTTTAGATATATCAATAGACATATCTCACACATTTTACACATATATTATTTGTTGGTTTAATGGTAAAATTAATTACATATTTATATGAATTGAAGGGAGAGGTCTTGATCTGCTGTCACTTGATTAACTTCAAGACACTCTTGTTTCACAGTTATAAAGAAATAAAAAAAAAACACTGCCCAAAGAGAAATGATAAAATGAATGAGGTGGTCACCAAAATATCTGCGAAGTTAAGGAAAGAAAGAAATAACTATGATCACCTATAACAGGACAGGACAATGACAATGACAATGACAGACTCAAGTGTATCATATTTCTTAAGCTCTCAACATCCGTTGCTAACTATGTTTTGCTCAATAGATGCCATGAGATGAAAGTGTCACACCCTGTATGCAAACCCTCTTCTCTTCCGCTAGGATTAGGTAAGCCTGTCTCACTCTGATGGAGTGACATAGTTTTGAAAGAATGGCATATGCTTCTTACACACTCTCAAACACAACACTGAGTATACAGATATAGGTGCTGACAGCCTATTAGAAACAGTCCAAGTAAGTTGAGAGCAGACGTGTAAGAAAGAGCACGTACGTGAGTAATGCTTCACCAGCTCAGACAGAGAAGAAAAGGAGATCTTTGTGGTGATGTAGTACCCGCCAATGTCGATATTACGTATCCTGTAGTGTTTAACGACATCTCCCGAGTTCTGATCCATATCCCTCACAGACAGAGAGAAACTACCTGTTGACAAACAGCAAATGCATAAGACATTAGAGACATTTAGCCTCATCCAAACTGTGCCTCTGACAAGGCTTACTGAACAGCTAAAACTGGTGGTTGAGGTTGGCTGTACATAATGCAAGCATGAAAGGTGTAAAAAGCATAGAGACAAAAGATTTGAAGAGAAACCTCAGCATTTTGGCAGATCAAGCATTCTTTTCTTGTCAATGCTTTTTACCATCTTGCCTATGTATTGTAGTGCCGGGAAATGGAAAGTACGTTTTTGAAAGTACTTTTGTACATTTTCGTCGAGACCTCGACATTCATGTTTTCTGTTGGTTGTAAATGTTTATGCGCGTGCTGGATTGTTTGTGTGTGTGTGTGTGTGCGTGCGTGCGTGCGTGCGTGCGTGCGTGCGTGCGTGCGTGCGTGTGTGTGTGTGTGTGTGTGTTTGTGTGCATGTCTATGTGTGAACCTTGCTTTAGTTTTAATACCTGGGTTTGTTTCACTCTCCCGAACAAGGAAAGAGCCCTGTGTATTTCCTGGGGCCAGGAGTTGTCTGTTTGCATCGTTTCTGGACAAGTTCTTGAAGAACCACCTGCATTCAGAGAGGCCACACATTAGCCCAGCCTGCACATGTTTACATGGCCTACACGCTAAGACTGCTGGGGTCATGATTGCATTATTTTATTGTGAGAGAAAATTGCTATTGGTTTTGACTTAGATGACAGACTTGGATGACTTAGATGTTATGTGACACAATGGTCACAATTAGTTTTTGGTTAAAATGTTAAAAACATATAATTGATAATAGCCTTTTCATTTCCCTCGAAAGGAAGTGTATAAATAAATCAGTGAGACTTCCGATGTTCTTGAGAGCAGCTACTCACGCCTCAGTCTCTATCGAGTTGCACTTGGCCACAAAGTTGTGTGGGATGTAACCTCTCTGGCCTGTGGTCAGCGATTCTGCCATGTACCACTCAGGGTCATCCCTTAAAACAAAAAGAAGAAGAAGAAGAAGCAGTAAGAACATATGACATCATCCTAAACATGAAAGGAGCAAGGCCACAGTCAATCCCTTTAAACCATCTCCCCCTCTGTCTGCTCTGAGGGAGTTTTTTTGCCCTGGAGCTTTTTTAAAGTGTCATTGTATTTGCTCTCTGGATGTCTGACTTATGTCTGATGATGCTCTCAGAGGTCCTGGTGCACGACCCTGGCTGCTGGTGCAAGTTGAGCACTCTCACCTGTTAAGAATATTTAGCTTCTCTCCCTTCTCAAAACCCAAGTCGTCACTGTGGTTTGGCTCGTAGTTGTACAAGGCCACCATCAGATTGTCTGAGGAGAGGACATCAGGTATTACATAAATAAAAATAACACAGATACATGGGATCACTATTCACAGAAGGTTTCTTTTCTACACAGACTTTACTGCAAAGTGTATTCACAGTGTATTATACATGGGTTTATGGTGAATGAAATATCTCAGATATTTCTCACTACAGGTCAGCCAAAGGACTGGTTATACGGGTGATTGCTTTGTGCGTAAACACTAAACGATAAACAATGAAGTATGTGTTCATGGAAGAGAAAAAAACAAGCATGGTCTAACACTGTGTTTTGAGCTGCTGTGCCTGGCTGTCAGGTCTACAGTATTGAAGACAGCAAAGCTAAGGCTGGCTGAGTGTGGATTAAAGCTCCAGCGTGTTCTCGGTACGAGACTTTAGCTCGTGAATGCTCCACTTAGCCTGGCAGGCAACATGCCATTGTGTCTGTAATTCCTCTTTGGGGTCTGCACAACAGACAAAACCAGCAGTGCCCTGATTCCAATGGCATTCAGAAACCAGCCGTTGAGTCGCTAAGTACTCTCACGTGAATGGCATGAATAGTAAAGACACGTTTCTGGGCTACTTTTCCCATTTATGATGTCTCTTGGAGTTCTAGGGAAGCTTTAAATGTATACCTGAAGATTTGTTTTCCTTACGTGTTTCACAAATAACAAAAGAGTATTGGTACAAAATACTACGCAATCCAAAGCAAAATTACTGTCTGCCTTCAAATAATGTCTGGCTAGAAACTCTCCCAGGGGGCTAAACATTTTAATAGTAATATTTGTTTATATCTAAGGACTGCGATCAATGTGTATATCCAGCTGCTGACCCATTTCTTGGTTTTAAATATGTGTTTTAGTTTTAGTGAAGTATACAGTATACAGTATCTTAACTAGGTTTTCATTTTAGGAAACAATTTGGAATTAAAGGTATATTTTAAGACGTATGTTATGAATGACATATGACGCAGATATTTAAATGCTTTGCAATGTTATACATTGATTGTGTGTGTTATGTTTTGTGAAGGTAAAGAGTATGCAAAGCACAAGCCAATCTATATTCACAGATCTTTTCAGCTGCCGGAAAAACACCTCAATGTAGTGTCAGCCATTTTCACACTGTTCTTTTGGCACAAAGTAGTCCTCCTACACTTATATTCTTATACAGAGTGAAAGATCATTTTTACAAGTAACAGAACCACACAACATATGTTCCTTGTGATAAAGTATGCCCATTTTCAGCCTAATAAATGTAAATGTTCTTGTTAAATCTTGTAGTAAAAGGACACAACGCTCATGATCAATCAAAACTAAGAGGACAAGCAGACCAATAATTATATCAGAATGAGGCTTCATGTAGCTGTACAATACAAGAAAGACTACACTATCGACAAAAAAGGGTTGAATCACCGCACACTGAAAGGACTTAAATTTTAATGTTTTATTGTGAACAACGTTGTTCACAATAAAACATTAAAATTTAAGTCCTTTCAGTGTGCGGTGATTCAACCCTTTTTTGTCGCTGGATTACCTTAACTGCACTTCACCGGCACCTGAAAATTGGCTGTGCATAGGACTTGTAAATAGAAGAAAGACTACACTGTATTTTATGCTCTCCTAACTAACAAAGGTTATAGGTGCATGATGAGGATGATCAATAAAATTGAATAAACACACTCTCAAGCTATCTCTTGCATGTTTATTGACTTAAAAGCAATCACAGATAGACATGTTTCAGCCTAAGTCTAGATGCTGAGAATGACTTAGAGCAAAATGTGTCTGTCTGTGACAATAAACATGTGCCAATAAACATGTGGTAGATTAGGAGTGTATTGATTGACTTATATTTTCTGTTTTAGTACACCCCAAAAGGTTTGTGAAACACACATTCAATGTCCTTTTTAAGAAGTCTGTGGGAAACTTGCCCTGGTTTTGTAGGCACATACCTGGAGACATTGGAGGTGGTGTATACTGGCCTGGGTAGTCATTGTGGTCATCTTTGTACTGGGAGACATGCTAATGGGCGAAAACAGAAAAAAAGTTAATCTCGAGAAGTGATGTGACATTAATGAAGAGAAACTGATACAGCAAGAAACACATATGAAGTGTAACCATTTTATTTAGTAATATCACATTGATACTTTGTTATAATCTTTAACTTAACTCTGTTCCATATTTGACACTAACAATTACCTAACCAGACCTGTGGAATAATTTATTATATTGTTTAGCAGCATATAATTTCTTATGTAATACTTTTATTGCAATTTACCAAGTTCAGGCGGAAGTGGTGTTTCATATGTCACATCAAAATGTGCTGGCTGTTTGCATATTGAGGTGGTTCAGTAGAACAAAACCACATCATCATCATATCACCACAAGCTTTAGCATACAATTTATGCAAACACAGTAGCAGAGTATATTTGTTCAGAGTTCACTGTCCTTAAAACAGAAGTAATCAGTTTTCACTACCGAGAAGGAAGTATTGAGGTTCCCGCTGAAGTCCATGTAAAAACACATGTTATTACTTCAACAAAGGGAGCGCCCTTGTCCATAATTGCTGAATTAACGCTTATTGTTCATACATGGTTATCAGCAAAGATCTAACCTCTTGCATGTGTTGTTCTGCTTCAATTTATGGAATTTTAATTTGTTGTGGAGGAAACTGTGCACAACAATTTATGTATGGTTACCGTCCAGACTGATTGTGGACACAAAGGACAATTTCCTTCTAGATTGTGTAAGGCAAGTCTGAACAGAGCAACAGGGGCAAGGTATTAATTTGTCTTACCCCAAGGACACCTGCAACAAAAGCTTCAGCTTACACTTAGGAGCCAGTACTGCTTCACTCTTCATTGAACCATTTGAGCACCTTTTTAGCATGTATGTGAAAGGTACTTCACATTGGAAATGGTCCCTCAGAGCCTCGGATCATTATGGGCTATGCTATGTCATATTGGCGTTGAATGTTTGTTTTTAAAGAACCGTTGCCTCGATGCTTCTTTGAAGCACTAAAAAATGGCTTTGCTCCAAAGAACTGGTACTGGCCCCATTACTTTTTAGACTGTACCCCAAGAACACCTGCAACAAAAGCTTCAGCTGCTTTCAACTGTCATTTCTCATTATATCGCCCATCTGAAAGCACCTGTGAACAGGACCATACCTAAACCCTATGTAAGAATTGATATTAATGAGGGCTTCCTGTGAGTGCAGGGCAACCCTCCTCCCCACCACTCCACTCCACCCTTTATGTTACAGGGCCCTTCCTGTCAATATTCTCCTTCCTGTTATATACTGAAGTGTTTTATTTTAATCATACACTGAAAAGAAAAATATTTAGCACAAAGAACATAGATCAGTGAAGTCATCTTGTTGCTTTTACGCATGAACTTGACATTCTATGTTGACATAACTTTGTGAAAGCAACAAGATCACTTAACTGGCATAAGTTCTTAGTGCTATTTTTTTACAGTATTCAATGTGTCCTCTAAGTGTTTAGGGTGAGTTGAGAACATTACGATTAATCTCCATGGTCTGACGTTAACATTCGTACAAAAAGACTGTTTGAAATGAACATGAAATAGCAACACCTCAACTGAAATGTCACAAGGTTCCTGCAGTATCATGTTTAGGTGACAAATGTACAGAAGTGGCACACACTCACACAGTAGTGTTGTGCTACTGGAGCAATACACTTCGCATAGACATGTGCGCCCACCCTAATTTGTATTTTTTTTTTACATTCAGCCCATCCTGTATGTGTATTACTTATGTACAGGATGTGGTATTGATATTTAAAAGAACGATGATTAAAATAGAACTGAGCCCTGTGCCCACCCAAAAAAATGTGGCTCGCACAACGCCCCTCAAAAGGTCTGCTGTGAAGTGAGAACTATGCACTCACCTGATTGAATCCGTCTGGTGGGATTGGGCAGTTGCAGTGCTCACACTTCTCATCCAGGTTCTCCACCCAGTCATCATCATAGTAGTCAGAGCTGCAGTTGCACCCCATGGTCTCTGACATGGACAGATGACCGAAGGAAGGACAGAGAGCATAAAAGCCATGATTAGCAAAAAACAGTTAAGGAAGAGATTGGATATCATGTAGTATCAGGGAATGTTTTTGATAGATGTGTGGAATATGCAGCATATTGTTAAATTATATATATCAGAGGTTGTGCTGTTGTGATGTTGTAAACACTAGTCAATAAAAGTAGTGCTTTATGAAGAAGTATTCAAAATCATTTAGGAACAATCATAAAATTGCATGAATCATTAATACAAAATAGTACATTCTCAAGAAGTTGTTGAGGAATAATGTTTAGAAAATCTTTAAATTGTTCAAGTCAAGAGAAATCTGGAATTTAAGTTTGCAGGTCTTTGTTTTATACTTCTGGTTGTCTCATGGTGGTCCTACATAGAAAGCCCATCTTCAACTGAGAATAGTAATCTTTGTACACTAGTTCAATCATACAACAGTAACTTAATTTTGACTTCAGGAGGGAAGGACAACTACATGAACTTTGTTGTAAAATATTCAGTCCACATGCATAGTGTTTGCAGACTGAAGTAGATCAAGTTAAAATAAATTGCTGGATCTTGGTCATTTTAGTTGTATTTTAACTGGTTGGGCACCTCTGAAAAGCACTTCATTATCCGCATTTACGGAAACGTAAATGTGTACACATTAATGTGTTTGTGTGTGTGTGTGTGTGTGTGTGTGTGTGTGTGTGTGTGTGTGTGTGTGTGTGTGTGTGTGTATGTGTGTGTGTCTGTGTGTCTGTGTGTCTGTGTGTCTGTGTGTCTGTGTGGCTGTGTGTATGTGTTGTGTGAGTGTGTGCGTGTCTTTAGAATAAATGTGTGCATAACAATCCATGTCCCTGCTGGACAGTCTCCCTTTGGGCAGGTTGTGCACGCGGGTCGTTGGGCCAACCAGTGTGGTTGCTGTCCCCCAGGGTCCAAACCCGTGAGAAATTCTACTGCCGAGCAGGGGAAAAGGCTGACCCCCTAGATGCCCCCCACTCCACCCACACCCCCTTACAGTGCGGAGGGGTCCACTCTGGGGGAGAGGAGAGGAAGCGCTGGGTTGCCTTTGGGAAAACCCACCATGTCTGACATCTAAACCGAGTCACTATTTTCCACTGGAGCGAGGCAAGGGTCATACCCCCTTAGATTTTCGAGTTAGACAAAGTGATTGTCGACAGTATGGCCTATTCCAGAGGTCTATTTGTAACATCGAAGATCACAGTGTGGATGTTAAAGTTTAAAGTTGAATTGTAGTGTTTTTTGTTAATGTTTTTTTAAAAGTGTATTGCAAGCTTCAGAAGTCAAATAAGCTTTGTTATAAGTACTTTATAATCCTCTTAATCCTTAAACCCATGATTAACATAACAGTAGAACACTTTTCCTTGACATTGGTAATTTCATGGTGAATTAATAACAAGAAATAATAATTTTTTTGCCTGGAAGATTTGCGCTAAACATGTGGCCTATGACAAGTTCATCAAGACAGTCTGGGAAGCTAGTCAGTTGTAGACCATGGTAGATGCAGACGGTAAAAAAAAAAGACAGGTGCTATATCAAAGTTACATGATGAAAGTGTTCTGGGAAATATTGTAAGACAGTGTTTAGGTTTGTAGGATTCAGAAGATTCAGACTATATATATCTCAAAAGGTCTGCTGTGAAGTGAGAACTATTGCACCATATAAAAGCACCACAAAAGCCTGCTGAGCAGTTCCAGGATATCCTGTACATCAACACATCTTTTTTCTACATGTGTAAAACACAGCAGATTTGCATTTTGTTTTGTAAGCGATTCTCTTCTAATTTAGCTGGCACATTTTGTCTATTGTAGCAGACTGTAAAGAACATTGTGTCTTCACAAACCTCTAACAAACCTCTAAAAAATAAGTAAAATAAAGTAAAACAAAGCAGAATATTTTTGACCGTTTATCAGTAAAATAAATAAAACGTATTTGTATTTACAAATAAAAATTACAAAAATTTTGGTTTGGTTTTGAGTCTTCACTTTCAATGATATAGTAGCATTATTTTTAAATGAGTGTCATATATAAAATAGCTAAAAAAAATCGTGTGTTTCTGAGTACGTAAATAAATATGCTGGGATAAGAAAGGGGACATTTGTCCGGATTTCATTTTCTTCAGCATAAATATCCAAATATTACTATTTATATTCATATTCATATTTATTGATGATTGATTGTAATATATGTCTTTTAACTAAATTACTACTTTTAGACATGCGGAATCTGGGTTATCAAAGCAATGAATTTGCATGTTTTAAATTCTGTTTTTTTTTTTTTTTTGGTGTGGCATATGCACTAATTCTTTATAAAATACACATTTAGTAGTTTAAAGAACAGATGCATTCGGTTGAAATGAAACTGTTGAATTGTGTTTAGGACAACTTACCTTCTGATGTCTGCCCAGTGCTTTTTCAGAGTTCAGGTTCCTCGGCTTTACAGATCAGAGGTCAGGGCCTGGACCTCCATGTCCATTACCACAGAAGCACAGCAACTTTTTGCCCCTTACAAACAAACAGGCCTGATGAGCGTAAAGAATTAATTAGTAACGTGACTACAGGAACAGCAAACTTGATTCTGACCTACATGTGCTGCACAGACGCCAGCAGCCATCGACTTGAGCAGGAGGATCGTATCCTGTGCTCTTCACCTAGAGGTGTGACGCCAAAACCCCAGTGCACACACGCGTGTACACACACACAAACACACACACACACAGACCTCACCACAGCAGTGGAGAGCAAGCAACCCAAAGCAAGCTTCCTGTCGTTGAGAAGCTGAACATTTCACTTCACTTGGGCTCACAGGTGCCTCAATCCCCACAGCTGTGTGCTGGGGAACGTTAGGCCTAGCGGGGTGAACTGGGTCAGAGTGTCTCCCCCCACCTCAGAGCTTGCTGTAGATTCCTGACATTTAACAGCCATGGCACCAACCATTACTACACGCACGTCAGGTTAGGATGAGCCTCTGTCGCTCTTCTTCACCTGCTTTGATGACATTTGCCATAACCGACATCCATAAAAGACGCAGACTGGGTGGAAGGTTTATCAGAGCAGCCGCCATGTCACATCATAAATATAGACATATGCTATCATCATTGGCCATGCAGCATGTTTCTGTGACATGGTAACTAGGCCACATGTCACTCCTGAAATCCAAGATGCGCCGGAGTAAAATATCATTGTGCAAAATGTTTTCATGTGTCGTGAAACAAACGCTTTGAGGCCTGTTTCCCCTAAATCAGAAAGCCTCTCAGGAGACCATTTTGAATGTACACACAGATTTATTCATTGTAAAGATTTGATTTGTTGTGCACTAGAATCTAAAGGCAGCTCTCCTCTGCCCTCAACCAAACATCAGCACCAGTTGACAGGGGATGAGATGAGCTGTGACCCGAAAGACAATTTAAGATTGATAAATACTGATGCTGTTATAAACCATCCATGCACACAGCCGCTGCTCACACACAAACATCACACACACAAACACGCACAAGCACACACACATAGAGATATACACACACAGGCAGACACACAAACAAACCAGTACACACACACACACACACACACACACACACACACACACACACACACACACACACACAAACAATCCAGCGTCGCATACACACGCACACAGAAACAATCAAACCAATGCGCGCGCGTGCACACACACACACACAAATGCAGAATACACTCTGTGGCCTGCGTCTTGTTCTGTCCTTATGAGTCACCTTTATCAGACAAAATTGTTAGCCACCACATTTAGGCTTATGAAGACAATCTCATTTCTTGTCTCTGGTGGCATGTTTGCCATCTGCTTTTAGCCTGATACTTCTATTCTCATCACTCACAAGCGGCCACACAATCTTTTGTTGCGGTAGCTGCAACTACAGCTACAGCGTCTGTCGGCAGGAAGTCAGCCTAAACACACACAGGAAGTGTGAGAGAAAGAAGCTGTAGTCTGCACTGGGAAGATCAATGTTTAAACATAAGACATAAGACTTGTCGTTTTCCACTCAAGAATATACAGTATGCATGCGACAGCACAAGATGTGTATTTTACTGGTCTTTCAATGTAGATGGTTTTTGCAGGGACATGTGTGTCCTGAGCTGGGATGATAGACATGCACAAATACAGACTACTTAAACATATGGTTGAAAGAAATATGCTGGTGGTACTTATTTTATGTCACAGGACATATAAGCACCAAACTTCACCATCTGTTGACCATATATATTACGTAATAGAGATATATACAAGCAAATATAAGATATAAAAGGAACCAAATATTCAGACTGCTTAAACAAATAAGAAAAAAAATCACTAACCCTCTCTCAAAGTTTTCTCAGCTCCTACTTTCGAGTTTGTCCCTAATACCCTAGTCACACTTGTCTTAGAGGGGCAAAGCTTTTTAGAAAACTAGGTGCTCATCTCAAGTTCACATTTTATGGTCGGTGTGTTTCATTAAGTGTGAGAGATGGAGAGGCAGAAACTATCAAATTGCACTAAAAAGCTCAAGCTTTTCTCTCCAACCAAAGCTCCCATACCAGTGTTGTTCAAGGTCTCACGTTGTTCTGTTTTTGTTCCAGGGGGTCAAAACTATTTGTATGTGAACTACAAAAGCAGCTGAGCTGTAACTGGTGCTAGCATTCAGTGTCTTGAAAAAGAAATTCAAGACACTTTCAGTCAGATAGAATGCCAGTATATTTCATTGAGGCATGTCTGCCCTAAGGAATACCTTAGGGTCCACTCAGAAATCATAGCATTCGTTTCAATTTCCTTAGTGTGTAAAAGTATCAGTCTGTCTACTTTTACTTACATCATATATGATGTCATTCACCTTAAGGTTGAAAACTTGGAACTCATTGGCCTAAATGTCTTAATGTTCCACACTGTCCATTTATTAAAAAAAACTAATTGCTATTGTATTATTAGAAATTACTACAAATTGATATTATATATTGCTATATAATATCTTATTATTTCTTTAACACCACACTCTTCCGTGTAACCCTCTGGTGGGTGAAAGCTGAACAAGTGGCTCAGTAAATGGATTTAATAAGAAACGTGTTTTGGAGTGCAACCTTTTATGAGTGTTTTTGTCATCATAATATGACAGTAATTCTACAAATAACATGGTATCATTACTAACATTATACACTTTTTAATTATATGTGCCTATGGCAGTACACTAAGATTAGAAATCCATTTTCTTGATAAATGGGCTATATAATTTATATAACATGTATATGATGTCTAATCCACCACTTATACAGTGTATGATATATAAACACAGCAAAACCATGGTATTGTAGCCACACTGCTAAATACTGTGGCACTCTGTATGCACTTGTTAGCATTGCCTTTACTTTCACTTGTTCTTGTAAAGTGCAAGACAAATGTTTAGTTAATAACCAGTTTTACACTTACAGACAAACCATACAGATCACACCACAAAGGCATGTTTCTTAGTTCTATTTGTTTAATGTTCAGTATAAAGACTTTGGTTCAAGGAAAGCAACTTTTTCTACATTCACAGAACTTGAATTGACAAAAATACATTCCATCATAAGGCTTTCTCACCAACATCTAAGGCATATATGTGACATGTCTGATACATTCCTGCAAAATACAGTAAGGTCTTTTTAAGGATTGCTTTGGTTTGCTTTAGTTTTATTCCGATATATTTTTACAGTTTGCCATTTTGACATCTTTTAGCAATATTAAAGTGAATGCATCATCTACAAAATGAAAACATATATCATCTTGAAACTATACATACAATCTATACATCATATTATACATTAGGAGCACACTAAACAAATCAGTCAAATTTGAGCACATCTGAGTCAAGATGATTAAGACATAACTTTGAGTGTGCATCTCTGCATGTGCGTGGACCCTGTTTTCTACGCCACATACAGACCTCTGTAAAACATTCTGCATATTTCACAGTGTCTTTGGATTCAGTGGCAGGCTTCAGTACGAGCCCAAATCTGGAGATCAAATAGGGTTGAGCGTACGGGGCCGCGGCCTGCCATCAATCCCCTTCACTTGAGCGATGACCTCTCTACCGATCCCGTCTATTTTCGGGGGTCTGGGGAAGAAGTGACAGAATGTTGGACCACGACCTCCTGCTTCCTGTGTGACTGGTGTGTTTTGGGAGCTCTGCCAGGCGTGGTGGATAAGGGGAGCACTTTTTCTTTTTTTTGTTTTGTTTCCCTTTCCCTGCTGTGTGACTGCCCGCCTGCTCAGCATGCTTTTCCACACCTCTGCATGAGATGTTACTGATACAGGGGCATGTCTCTCTCTCACCGAGAAGAGAGACTACGCAGGCTGTTGTGAGCTCTGGTAACTTGTGCACATGTGGTGTGCGTCCCATGCACTCTTCTGAGCACATGATGCCAGTTATGGCCCCGTGCACATGACTGCAGGACTTTTATGATGAGTGGCAGCTAAGTTTTTTTTTTTTGCTCAGCTGGAGATGCTATTGTACATCCCGATGCCCTGAGTTTGTATTTCAGTACAAGACGAGGCGCTTAAACCTGATATGTGTTTAGATGAAGCAGAAAAAAAGGCATTGTGTGAGATCTGATATGTTACTTCAGACTTGCATTTCTGTGGAGCAACTAGGCTGCCTTTGCAGCCTGTGCAATCTGATACTCCGGGGACTGTGGAAGGACAGAATCGGAGCCAAAACATCCTCGGTCAACAGTATCCCATAACAAGGCTTGGCTCTAATCAATGGTATCTATGGCTCTTCAATTCCTGCTCAATTTGTCATCTGTTCGTTGATGCATTTATGTGTTTGTGTTTACTTGTTACATCCTGCAAAGCACATGTAGGTGGTTGTGTTTTAAAGCTTCATCTCTTAACAGAGTGAGAAGCGGCGGGAGTTGATGTTCATCTTGGTCAGGCCCAGGTGCTTAAGTGGCGTGGACAGGGCGAAGGTGGCCTTCATGGGGATGTCGCAGAGCAGGTCGGACTCCTCGCCGCACTCCTCCAGCTCATAGGTGGCATCGTCCAGCATCTCCTTGTGTCGATGGCACACCTGCTCCACCTTGATGCGGTGGATCTCCGCACGCAGGCGGATGAGTTGCCGGGCCAGACGGTTGTCCTGGAGCTGCATCTCTCTCTGAGAAGGCAGTGGGGAGAGGGAGAATATAAATGCTACAATCTGATGAGATTCAACATTCAATACTTTATTGTCATGCAACTTGT
Organism: Setipinna tenuifilis; assembly: GCA_030347295.1. Lineage (NCBI taxonomy): Eukaryota > Metazoa > Chordata > Actinopteri > Clupeiformes > Engraulidae > Setipinna > Setipinna tenuifilis. The sequence goes on from CM059278.1 coordinate 14,677,969, forward strand.
GAAAGTTGCTAGAGATTTGCGTTTACTGACAGAAGACAAAAAAAACACATAACAAACATGAAAATATGAACATTACATTACAACAAAACATGGACATTAACATAAACATGAGAAATAAAACTGGCACCTCACACAGGACCACACACTACATGTAAATAAAAAAAGAAAGCACATGACAAACATTCTTAATCTGGATGTCAGACCAGGAGACAACGATGTCAGGTTAAAGTGGCATGTGCAAACAAGAACTATACAGTAGGTTAAAATGACAAGTGCAATCATGAACTGTACAGTATGCAATAAATATGATAACAGGGGCGACCCATAAAAGAAAGAAAGAGAAAAGAATAAATAATTGCATGGATAATATATGGTTAAGCCATAAAGGAAAAAACCTACAGATGGCACAACAGGGGGAGTCATAAGCTAATCTTTGAAGTCTTTCGAGTTTGTGGGAAATTCTAGTCCAAATGCAATAAATACTGTAATAGAATTACACAAAGTCAGCAACATGAAAAAGAGAGATAGGCTAAGAATGAAAGAGGTGAGCAGCTCCTCTAACTTCACCAATAGATCCACTGATAAGGTCTGGTTTTGATATCGAGTCTCCTCACAAAATAGCCAAAATAAATAAATAAATAAGAATCAATTGTGGTAAATTACTTTACGCCCTTTGATCTCTGACGTTGGTCAACGTCCAGAATTTACGTAATGGCTCGCGAGGTTATAATATGGTATGACCTTGATGGCGACATCGTTTATCATTTAAAGAAGTCACACACTTGCTTGCAGTTCTAAGTAAGCTTTGAAGTCGGTCAGAGTAAATTATGTGTAACATGAAAAACAGTGAAATACTTCAAAGAACACAAGCCTCTTCTTTTACAATTTAAATGTATTTTCACCCAGGGAATGGCACAGTATTGCGCAGTACTCACCAGTTCACTTCGAAGCCAAGAAAGCGCATCGTCGATAGTTTCAAAACCACAAATATTACGAACGGTTGGATATGAATTCTCATCTTTGGAAACTTCAATTAGGCTTGCATGTTCGTCAGTATCTTCGCTGTTTGAAACATTTGTATTCTCTTCCCATGGCCGACTCTGCAATCTTTCTTTCCATTCAAAATATGATGGTCTGCGGGTTTGCAGTTTAAGTTTTTCGGTGAGCGCCTTGACATTATCCAAATCCTCCGCCTCTCCCTCAGAGATGTCATCGCCACCAAGTTCTTTAAATTCCATCCTGTATCACTGAAGTTATTAACTGAGTTGCCGAGAACCACCGAAGTAGTGTGGAAAACCCAATTCTCCTGTCTGCTTTCAACTATGAACTAGTGAATCAGTTTTGGAGTTTACACATGGATGTATGCTGAATTTATAGCTTACGGAGGGGAACAGTGACCGCCCATGTCTCCCAATTAAATTCGAAGGCGGGTGTCCGGGAGTGTGGTTGGAGTTTCCTATCGGGCAGCAGATTCAGAAATTAGACTACTTCAACTAAGCTTCAACTCTTTGTAATTAAATAAAGTCGACATATAGACTACATTTCAGTGCCTTATTTTTCAAACATAAGTAAACGGTTAAGTGGCCTTAACCCATAATTATCGTGTCATGCTCAGAGGCCCTACTACCATTATTATTATTATTATTATTATTATTATTATTATTACAGTCATTAAATATGTCCAACCTAAACAGTTTTTGTTTTTTCTCTACATCTGCTTTGTTATTTTAATTATTTAATTCACTGATAACAGGCAAAGTCTCTTCATAATATATCATGCCAGAGTATGTAGTGCAAGTTTGCGACATGCATAGAATTTATTTTAATGACAACATCGTCCTCTGCTGGCCTCAGTGCCCAATAGCAATACCAAGTCATACGCATCACCCTGGGGCATCAGCTTTTACGTTGTAAGAAGCCTGGCTGTATTGGGAATTTTGCAAATCAATGATATGTCAAGTAGTCTACTTAAAAATATAAGCTTAAACTAGCAAACAAATGTACACAAGTTGTGAAAAATAACCACATGTTTTCTTAGTTTAGTTTCTAAGGTTATTACGTAATAATTTAATGTAATCCACCAAAGTGTTAGTCTTACTAAAATATAGGGAAAGGACTGACGAAGGTGGTGTGGAAATTGAAAATCATGCTGGTGACCAAGGCCTGAATCATATGGGTCACCCATTGCCTGACCCAGGGAAGTCCCAACAAAACAGATAGAACATACCTCACACAACCTGATTTGAACAGTAGATGGCGTGTTGAGCCATTTTCAACCCATAAGGCTACCCACTTCTATAAAAAAAAAAAAAAAAACAGGAAAACTATCAACATTTGCATAAGCACAAGTGGGTTATCAGATGATAGTAAAAAATGTCAAAACTGTCAAAAGTGGGCTTGTCACAGTAAAAATTAGAAGTGGGTGTGGCATGGCATCCCTGGGCAGTCAGTGTGATCTGCAGAGATCTATGAAGGAAATTAATTGCTGTTTCATGCAGTTATTAGAGAGGGGTGTGTGCATTCTAGCAGTAGAAGATCTGTTATCATCTCCTTAGCAATGGCATAAAAATGGCTGCGCTTTTAGAAATTCGCTAATACTTCTTGAAAAAGCTGCACACGCTGCTTCTAATTAGACTTCTTACGTATTCAACACTAACTTTTTAACAACTAATAGACCCAAGTCAATTCGAATCCACGTGTAAGTTAAGGGCAAGTGTCAAATGACCTAGTTATCAAATACAGCATTAAACAGAAACCCAAATGCAAAGCGAAAGAACTGACAATTGCCAAAACAGTTGCAATGACTTGTTTATTAATGTTAACACATTGCGTGAATTATTGTTATTGAGGTGAAAGGTCACACATAAATTAGCCTTCTTGAACGTTGATGTTACGTCATTAAAACCTATAAGTAAGAACTGTTAGCCTACTTTACGATGGTGGTGACAAACTGGCCTTAAGCTTAAGCCTTGTCTATGTAAGGAAACAAGTTCACTTCCTTCTTTTGTTATGCTATCTTTTTTCTATATGGGCTCGCCTGCGCAAACACCGGGTGTGCAGAACACTTTCGCTACGGTAGCGAAAATGCCCAAGATAAAGAGGGGAGTGCTAATTATAGGCTACTCTTATCTCGAGGACAAACTAAGGTGTGAAGTAAACCTGTGGAAAACAACTGTGTGACCCCACTATATGGACAGCGGAGGGCACTGGATATTATTGTAAAATTCTTCAAGTTGCAACATCTCTACGTCGTGGGCCAACTAACAGTCTGGAGGTTGTGGGTTTTGCTTAGCCTATTACCACAATAGCGGAAGGTATCTAATGTGTCGCTGCCAAACATCTGTCGTTCAAACATCCTAACTGGTTATGCTCCGTTGTATCTTCACTTGTCTGGGAAATAAATGGAATTCGCAGAACATATTAAGACAGCAAACGTCGAGGATGTTGTATTGAAACAACCATTCCACGCGCCGATGAAAGGAACCCTGTGCGTAACTGGCCACCACCTACTTTTCTCTGACAGGAGTGGAGACAGCTCTTGGCAACTTCTTTTATTGCTTAGAAACATCGATGCCATCGAGAAAAGGTGAGTGATGTATTTGTGCGGGTTGTGGCTGTTAAACAACTGGCATTTTGGCCAGTGGACCAAGCTATGTGTAGCCCACTATCAGTTTCACACAACAGTTGGTAGACCTGTTATCCCTTTGCCTGGCAAGATATTTCATTGTAAGAACAAATACAGAATTTACTGTTCTGTGAAGTCGTTATCAGTGTTTTCTGTAATTTAACTCATAACCTATGCCTAGTTATATTATAATTCAAGTAAAACATGTCGCCGACTTTTAAAGATACCAAAAATGGTCGTGGGCGAAATTTTAGGCAGCGGAAAAAGCATATCTGTGTTTGCAAGAGATAAAAAGGGTACAACAGAAAGATCACAACAGTAACAACCTCTAAGCCTTTCTGTAGGCCTATTAACTCCATTCAGCACACGACTGTTTATGGATAAATGAACACAAAAATGGTTGGGGTGTCCACATGGCTTTCAACACTGTCTTATTCACTGTAACATCAACTCTCCCTCCTCCTTATTAGTGTGGAGAACCTGCTGGGATACTCCAGCCCCAGCGTTAACACAAGCTCAAATTTCAGGTTTGACAAAATTGGCCAGCTGTTTGCATTGTAATAGTCACATGCCATGCAATGTCTTCGCAGTGTACGTGTAAATTGTGTGTGTGTGTGTATGTGTGTGTCTGTGTGTTTGGGCGTTTGTGTGCATATCTGTGTGTTCTGTCAGCAACTGACAATCAAAAGCATTCACTGGACAATATTACCTTTTAAAATAACCCTATTACCATTTGTTATGGTTCAAACTGATTAAAATGACCACCATCTTGTAACAGCGACAGCGAAGGCAACCATGATTGGCATAGCTGTAGTAGCTAAGTGTTTGTCCTTTATATAAAGGTAATATTTCCATTTCATTGTCTTGTTAGAGTGTCTGCAGAACAGGACTTGTCCTGCAATGTTTGACTAGCATCATGCTTTTAGCTTTATACATTTCGCTCTTTTTTCTTCTCTTGCTCTCTCTCTCTCTCTGTCCATTGTTTGGAGCAGTGTTGCTAAACTGCGGATTCTATCCAGTGTACATTGGGAGAACAGGGTGCCCCTGACGACCCTCTCAATAGCAGGCATTATGTTTGTTCTGTCTGCCATTGCTTTCCCAGCTTTCTGCAGCCAGAGGGAGATTTAACTGAGGGCATGGGAATGTACTCTTATGTATGTATTTGTGTTTTACTCACAGGCCAGCTGGATCCTCTGGCACCATAACCATTAAGTGTAAGGACTTATGCATTCTTCAGCTGGACATCCCAGGAATGGAGGAATGTTTGAATGTGGCCAGCTCCATTGAGGTGTGCATGATAGTCACTGTTAACTGTTAACAGCTTATGGTGGCAGTTAATAGTATTAGTTTACTTTTAATGGAAAACAACAGTGTACATAATACACAGACATGTTGGGCTCTAATTCTGTCATTTATTGTTCTCTGCAGGCTCTCTCCTCGTTGGACAGTGTTACGGGAATGTACCCATTCTTTTACAGGCCGTCTTCGCTTAGTCTAGATGATCCATGGGGTCTGTCTACCCCAGAGAAGCGTTATGATCAGTTAGGGGCTCTGGTAAGCACATGTTTAAACATGCACACACACAGGCACACACGCACACACACACACACACATGCACACTGAGATAGTCATTCATGTACCTATTGTGGCCAAATTGTCTCAGGAAGTGAAAAAATAGACCTTTGCATGATCCGTAGCAAGCTGTTCACAGTCGGCATCACATCCGTTTTGACACAGGAAACTAGGCACTGTTTTTTAAGGGCAGTGGTTTTAGGAAACAGTAACTTCTTTTAACACGTGCAAGTTGTTTTGTGCAGGAGATGACTACACAACATTTCTACTGTGTCCCCATTGGCAAGCTCCCTGAACAGAAATAAAGACATGTTAATTACATATTCTACACTTAGTAATACGATATAGATCATATAATTGATGGTAATTACGTTTGTGGGTGTAATCTCTTGTTAGTGTGCTTGCTACCATAGGCAAGCACACTCTCATTCTTCTTAAGTCAGTTTATTATTATTGTTATAGTGGAACATGGGTCACTTTACCCCTTTTAAGGGTTTCAAGATGGAGACACCATTCTAACTCTGAAATGGTATATGCTGTAAAATGGTTATGCTGGCCAATGCCGCTCGTTATTTCCTTTTTTTCGTCGGAGCAACATTGGAGCACACACACTTTGCATTCTCACCATGGAAATGTATTCTAGTTTTTCGACTGAAATTCTATCAGACATGCATGTCTTTCCTCAGTCTCCTCTCATGCTTTGTTTCTCTGACTGCACCCTGAGAACAGCAGGCCAAGTGGAGGCTGAGTAATGTCAACTCTGACTACTCCATCTGTCCCTCGTACCCGCCTGCTGTCATCGTGCCCGAGTCTGTGGATGAGCAGGTCCTGGTGAAGGCAGCTCGATTCAGACAGGGAGGACGCTTTCCTGTACTCAGCTATTATCATCAGAAAAACGGCATGGTAAGCAAAACATGATCCAGTAAGGCAGAGGTGTCGCTAGAACATTGAGACATTCAAGAACTAGCTGGCCTGGCTCAAAGCGCGCACACACACACACACACACACACACACACAGCACACACACAATATACTGCAATCACAACAGACACATAACCCTGCAATGGATATTAAAAATGTAAGTGCTATTGTCCATTTTTAGGCTATAGTTCTGAGATTGGTTTAGTGCGGCCTGGCTCAAAGCACACACACACACACACGCACACACACACACACACACACAGCACACACACAATATACTGCAATCACAACAGACACATAACCCTGCAATGGATATTAAAAATGTATGTGCTATTGTCAATTTTTAGGCTATAGTTCTGAGATTGGTTTAGTTACAAAAGTTTTAGATTGATGGATCCAGAGCTATGCCCCTGCAGTAGAGGAAGTGTACGTCTCACGTGTATAACTGATTCATGAATAATTCTTCCTGGGCAGATTTTTTAAGATGCTTTTTTTTGCCTATTTATTGGATTTTCTGTTACTAAGGTGATAGTCCGCAGCAGCCAACCTCTGACAGGAGCCAATAGAAAACGCTGTAAGGAGGATGAGCTCCTCCTACAGGCTGTGATAGACGGGTCAGACAAAGGTTACATCATTGACACTCGTTCCACCCAGCAAGCCCATCAGGCCAGGATGACAGGGGGAGGCTTCGAGTCTAAGTCCTGCTATAACTCATGGAAGAGAATCCATCGGCACATGGAGAGGTTTGTGGCTATGGGTCTTGCTTGTTAGATATTTTAAAATGTTTGACGGACCTCAAACTGTCCGAAATTTCGGTTTCAGCAGTTGCTAGATAGTTTTTGTGCCATTTCCAATTTTTTTTGGAAATGTATATGTGTGTGTATCTATTGATGTCTTGTAAAGGTATGTGTACCAGTGAGCATGTTTACGTATGTGTTTAAACATGTTTAGGGGGAAGGTGCTCCAGGAGAGTCTTATTAAGCTAGTGGAAGCATGCGGAGATCAGTCCCACAACATGGACCGCTGGCTCAGTAAGCTGGAGAACTCCAAGTGGCTCTCGCACGTCCACACGGCACTGTCTACTGCAGGGCTAGTGGCCGAGTGTGTGGAGAGGTGAGGGAACACCTGCATAATTATGTAACTAAGTTATCTAAATACCTAAATAAATGATGTAAGCATGGTTTATTATATTATACATGCTGAAATCCAGGTCGCCCAATTATCATTGTTCATAACAGCTCATAACATCCTGAATCACATATCATACTCTCTGACAACACTACATGCACTGTACATTCTACAGGTCCCCTATACAGGTTAATATCAATGTGCTTATGAATGGTAACCATGACAACTCTCATAGGCAAATTAACAGTTAAATGCTCTACTTTTTACATGGATGCTATATAAATATATTTCAATTCATCATTTCATTTCGCAAAATGATATGGTGCATGATTTCTGTGTGGCTGCTTTCAATGAGTGTAAACAATTTATACACTAGTAATAACCTTTAAAATTGCAGACTGGGAATATTAGCTGTACCTATCCTCTCCTTAAATATCAACTGCCTTTCACAAGATATAGAATTCAGCACAGTGCTGATAAACACCCAGATATAATTACCTTTGAACGATGTGACAGATGATAGCTTTGTAAAGTAGGCAATACTGCCACACTGAAATGTGCTTCTCTGTAATTACGCTCTGTTATCCTCTATTCTGGTGCTGGATGCAGGGATGGCCACTCTGTCCTGGTGCATGGCTCTGAAGGCACTGACACCACGCTGTTAGTGTGCACTCTGGCTCAGCTCATACTGGACCCAGACACCCGCACCCTTCATGGGTTTCTGTCTCTGCTGGAGAGAGAATGGGTACAGGTATGTGTTAAGCCTAAAGCTGTCCCAGAGTAAAATATTACTTTTTATAATACTCTTATCTTTGTCTTGACAAATGAGAAACTAGACGCACTGCAGAGCGGTACATGGCATGACCATCGCAGTGTTCTCTGAAGTTCAGCACAAAGAGAATTATAGTGCCCCTATAGAATGAATGTCTGTTTTGTAGTTATGAGCCAAAATTAGTGATCCTACATGGTAAATTTGATGATTTTGATAATGACTTTCTGCCTAAGATACGGGCAATTCAAGTTTTTTAAGAATTTATGAGAATGTTTAAGAATTTTTCAAGGCATAGTCTGCAGATGACATACACCAAATATCTTGACAATCAGATGAATGCCCTTGGAGGGTTTTAGTTTAGTTTCGCTTTTAGCTTTTTTTTTTAAAATTGCGTCAACTTAAAGAATTGTGTTTCTATACCTTATTGCTTTGTAGTTATTGGCCAAAATGTAATTTTTGGAAAATATATAGCCCCCTGTGAAACAAAGTTTATGAAACGTAATGTGCTTCAAGAAATTTGAGTAGTGGTCCTACATAACAAATTTGATTTGATAACGCTAGAGATAAGTGATTCAAAACCTACATTTTTACATATACAATTTTCTAGGTGGTGCTACATGGCAAATCTTGTCGAACCCAAGGTACAAATAAATGTAGGTCTTCTTAATTGCAACAGCTGGCAAAAACTGATCTTGGTCTCTTCAGCTTTTTGGAGGGCCAGCACAGACGGGGGTGGCCCCCAGGCACCAAAACCTTCCGGATAGGCCAACATATTCAACAAGTGTCATGTTCCCCAGTCTTTTAGTGGAATCATTTCTAACAGACAAAATCAACTCAATTCAAAGAAGTAACATTTTCCTCTGGGGTAGTTTCTGATTATAATCCAACTTTTTCTCCATTTGCCATTTGCTCCTATTGTTTGTTTGACAGTCCATCCAATGTGTGTGGATGTGTAAAAAAAACAGTCTTTTGTCAGAGTCACAGACAGTATCTTTACATTCTGAGTGATCAGCACAACATACTCAGCATGTCTGTGTCTGTATGTGGGCGCCTCCCATCCAGGCAGGTCACCCCTTCCAGCTGCGCTGTGCCCGCTCAGCCTACTCCCACGCCCGTCTGAGGCAGGAGGCCCCCCTCTTCCTGCTGCTGCTCGACTGCGTCTGGCAGCTCAGCCGCCAGTTCCCCCTGGCCCTGGAGCTCGGGGAGCCCCTGCTCCTGCGACTGGCCCAGGAGGCCTACGCCTCAGACTTCGGGACCTTCCTCTGCAACAACGACCAGGAACGGTGGGTAAGCTGAGAGTTAAGAAAATAGATAATAAATAGTAATACGTTTTGTTTCACATTTCCATTGATCTATATTTGCACATGAATTGAGCAGTCTCAGAGAAACTATCATCATGAGTGATGTATTGTACCTTGAAGACATAGGCCTAAATATTGGTCCAAAGTTATTGTCTTCCAAAATAACTCACTATTTAATTTTTCTCTTTTGCCTTAGCCTCAAGCACACAATACTACTTCTGTCATGTATTATGTCATGACTTCATGAATGTTTCCTGTCTTTATCCACAGATGTGCACTTGAACTGAAAGACAGGACTCACTGTTTGTTCCAGTTCTTGTTACGGTCCAATGAGAGAGAGCAGTACATAAATCCACTATATGAGCCGACAGACCTAGCTATTTGGCCCTCTGTCCAACCCCAGTCACTGCACCTCTGGGCAGGTAATTCAAGCTGAGTTAGAGGGAAAAGACTTACACTTAAGTACTGGACTCCACATATTAGTCGTTACTATAGAGCAGAGAAGGTGATTTGGAAGCCATTGTTGACCCCTGGTGGTGACCAAGCGCCTTAAAGTAGAAATTCGGTGTAAAATGAACTCTGGGTATGTTGATATACGATAACGAGTTGGTATGTGTGCTGAGGGGCAAAAACGCGCTAGCTTGTTGCATTCTGAACTTTATTAGTTTTGTCATTTTTATCAAAAAGGCTCACCATGCTACTGGTGAGCTAGAGGTAAACCTAAAAAGTAGCTCCACATTTCCTTGGTAGTATAACAAGGGCCCTGACATTTAAAATGAGGCATTGAGAAAGTATACAGATCCTTTATTTAAAAAGACTGCTTTTACAGTTAACCCTTTCTTGTGCAATAATGTCAGTACCAGAAAAAATCTCTACACACAGACAATGGGTTATTTTTCAAGTGTTTTGAAAAAGTTTTGACCTGTCAGATAAGGAAGAGGCAAAACACTGAAGTGCTTCCTCCCTTACCCACAACACATTCACTTCAGCTTCTACTCTATAATCCACTGTATAGCAGGTCGCAGGTTTAAAGAGACTAAAATGGATCAGCTAGTGTCAGCAATGGGGAACAGACTCTGCGTAACTTTCTGACTGTAGGTTACTTTATTATTTTTGGCCGTTGTGCACTTTCCGAGAACACCTGCTTTACACATCACCATCCGCCCCTAATCTCACACCACACCCAAAACGTAAACCAACATTGCAATACTCAGAACTAATACTGTTAAACTTACTAACAACAAGAATCAGTTTAAGTTGCATAAATAGAAATTGTAGGTTAAAAGTTGAAACATTTAGAAAAGCGGTAGAACTTTTCATATTCTGCATAAAAGATTAACATATCTTTTACATATGTTATACATATTCATATTTTTAATGTGTTACTTTTGAGCCGTGTGCATCCTGGCTGAAATACAAGTGTGGGGTTGTCAGTGTTTAGATGGGCAAATTCCTCAACGACATCATCCAAATGTATCCTTTTCTATAGAGAATCTCAATTTTTGAGATTGAAACAGTTACGTATTGTCATGTCTGGTAACTCAAACACCAATGTGAGTGTATTATTTGGGGTCTTTGCACAGGCTTGTTCTTGCGGTGGACAGATCATACACAAAACATGGAGGAGGTGCGGAATGAGATCTGGAGCATCGTCACGGAGCACTGTGGTAGGAGCTGAGATCCAGTGAAGAGGCCACGTCACCACTGCATCTGTCTGTACTCTAAAATAAACAGCCTCACAAAGGAGAATGTGAATACAAACTGGTAGAAACACTGAGCCTATAAGGCAAAGCTTACATTACTGACCTGTTTGAACAGCATTCCAGTACTGCAGACTCTAAATGTCAGCGCACACCCTTGTCATAGACACATAAGACTGTTTTTCAAATTCCTGACATCTGTCATAAAATATAAGTCTGTAAATATGTTTAAAATTGTTTTATTAAAACATTCCAGATTGTTAAGCAGATCTCACACCTAATTTAATTATTTTGGTGTTTCGAACATTTTGTGAAAGTTGTCTTCCTTCTTATATAGATTTATTATGAATATTGTACAACTTTGAGACTTGGGGACAGCGGGTGAAAATAAACATTATTTTAAGTTAATGTTTCTTTAGTCTGTCTAAAGGAATAATTGGAGTTAAAACTTTCCTTTAAAACAGGTCTTTACTAAAACTTTTTAAACAATACTGTTTTAAAAAGTCGTCTGAATAGTCTGCATTTGGTTGTTATAGTTGTCCATTGAGGCAGGTGCATGAGAAGGTTTAAATGAACTTTTCTTTTGAATTGAACAAACACAAGGAAGACACCCACCATTACTGAGTTAAACAAAACCTACGTAGCTCAAAGAACTCTGAAGATACGTATGTCTGTCAATCTAAAGAGCCATTTCTGTCTGAGGAACACATGCTATAGTAAAAGCCCAACTCAGCTAAACTACAGCAAACAATACAAATCGCTTGGAGTAGCCAGTCAGCATGTTTGCTGGACAGTGTAGTCATGTATTTTGGAATAACAAGAGGGTTTGTATCGTCACGATGATGTGTCAAACTACACATCCCAGCATGACACGCTTCGGCCATTTGTCCAATGGTCTGTCGATCCGCACGATAAGTGACCAATTGGGGAATCTTTTAATTCTAACGGTGAAGTACCATGGAGTCCCTTTTTTTAATCATCGATATTTCTTTGAATTAGTTTAGCAGTCACCGGATGGCCTTATGAGGTGTTTTAGATTTTGGACAGCACGTGGTTGACACGGAGAAGGATCTCAAGTGTTTGTCAGCCTCCAGGTGGGTGGCATTTTTCTGAACACATTGCTGTAAGAAGATTCATAAACATACCGGTATGTTTATTAAGTGTACAAGTATTCTAGTCAAACTCAGGCTGATCATAAATAGTTGCATAATGCGTTTAATGTTGACTGCTGCTTTCAACCATGAAGGGATGAATTAAGCGACTGAACTGAACAAAACAAAGTTGATCAAAGCCACCATAGTGACAAGGCAAACTTACTTTTTTCTCCCGCAGAGACACCATCTCGCCATGCTACCGGCTGTGCGGATTTGTTCGCCTGCGGTGTCTTTTCTAGGTTCGCTGTGTCATGGATGCAGTAACACACGCGGCTTGTACCTGCCGGTGCGTGGCATGAGTTGGTCTCCGCGGCAGATAAATGATAACGGCGAGGATTCCTCCAACCCTCCTCTTCATGGGGATAACCCACGGGTACTCATCACAGGTGAAAAAGAACAAATTTGTCTGCCTTTTTGTCAGTAAAAATAGAAAAGAGTCGTTGACATATCCATGTTTTGTTGACGCATTGTCAGTTTATTAATCTCCTTCTCCTTAACGTGCGAGTTTTACTTGTTTTCAATAACTGGCGAGAGACACTGTTGTGTTCACATCACAATAGACTGGGACAAACAAAGTGTGGCCATAATAGCACACGACCAACGGGAAAAGAATAGCCCACACAGTTTTTGTCTTTGGATAAAGCTCTGTCGTGACAACAGGGAGTGGATTTAAGCCCAGCGCAGTCAGAGGCCAACAAATTCTGTTTTTATGCAACCTGGGGCACAGACAGCTGCTAAGATGTTTTCCCCAAGATTTGTTTTTGCCATTAATGTATATATTAGTTTAATAAATATCATGCTTAAAATGTGATTTTATCTGTTTTTTTGATCCACTGATGTAGTTTCTGTTCACTGGCAGGGGGATTAGGGCAGCTTGGTGTGGGACTGGCACAACTGCTGAGGTTTGTTTAAAACACTGAATAACTGTTGTCTGCTTTGGTTTTCATGTTAACCTAGGCCAGAGCCCAAGCATCATGCTTTTATCTGATATTAAAATCTGATATGTGAGGATTTGTTTCACCTTGCATGTATGTCTACTGACACAATATGGATTTGTTAGTATAGGTTGAGTCACTTGTTTTGGTTTTGTCAGGAAACAGTACGGGAAGGAAAATGTTATCCTATCTGACATCAAGAAGCCACCACTGGAGGTGTTCAACAGTGGTAGGTGCTACAGTATTCTAACAGTCAAAAATTATGCAGTACATGGTGTGTTTTCATTTAACAGTTGGTGGAGTTTAAAAAGTGCTTTATTGTGGCCTTAACTGGTACTACATTCAAATTCAAAATACTGTTTACATTATTTCCCCTCTAAAGGCAAGAGACCAAACACAAACTCAAAACAAACAGATTTTAAGGGCTGTAAATTAAGTTTAAAACTATGTTTACTTAACCTCAGGTAACACTGCAGGTCAGTTTTAGAATTACTTGCAATACATTTCTTACACATGGCTCCTTTAACTCTAACTGAAGACTCTGTACTGTATAATGTGACATTCTTCACCACATCATATTTCACTACCAGTGCAATACTACTTGGACCTTGTGCCTTAGGGTCCACAGACATATAGAAGAGACACCTGTCTTGTTATTTGTCTCACCTTAATGCTGTCTCTGTCCACTTCTCATGACACCTCAGTCTTGTGACCCTCCCCCGTCCCTCCTTCCCCACCATATCCCCTCCGCATATGTCTTCCATACTCTCTATTTAACTAGGGCCCTTTGTGTATGCCGATGTGCTGGATTATAAGAACCTGAGGGAGCTGGTGGTGAACAACCGGATCACTTGGTTGGTGCACTACAGTGCTCTGCTCAGTGCTGTGGGTGAAGCCAATATGAACCTAGCCCGCACCATCAACATCACAGGTCAGAATGCCCTGCGTGTAAAGTCATGTAGCTCTACAAAGTTCCACAGACGTTTTACACTTGACGGGATTAACTTCATAGTGTACTATAAATGACAGCAAAAGTGCATTATGAAATATTTGTCACCAGGGGGAATTCAGCCATTAGTGTAAGACTGTACTGCTAGACCATGTTGGGTTGAGGGACCTCTGAATGGCTTGAAGATGCTCTTGTGCTAGTAAGACTGAGATCTGGGTACATATGTTTTGACATAATATCAACCACTACATGAAGTTTTGACATTCTTACTCTTTCTGGAGGAACAATATTTTGGTGGTGTGACTATTTTATAATTATATATCATGCAGGTAATGGATAGTGCAGAGACATTTTTTGCATATTACCACCAAATACTGTGTTTTATTACAGTATTATGTCAGGGAATACTCTTATGGCTTCAACTGCCCTAAACATATGTCTATTGAGACTGTTTAGACTCTTTTCATGAAGTGACAGAGTTTGGTCCACCAGGCTACTTTATACAAATGTTAGAATAAACGAGGTATATCTCACGTCACCCTCACCCTCATCATTTTTCCAACCCTCAGGCCTTCACAATGTGCTGGATCTGGCATTGGAGAACTGCTTACGTCTCTTTGTACCAAGCACCATTGGAGCGTTTGGACCTACATCCCCACGCGACCCTGCACCTGACCTATGTGTCCAAAGGCCACGCACCATCTATGGAGTGTCCAAAGTTCATGCAGAGTTGATGGGAGAGGTGAGGAATGCGATAAAGATGTGCTGTCTCTCTTTCTTTCTGTGACACACTTCAACCAACAACAACCAACAACCAACCAACACAAAATGACATGGATGGATATGCTCACATACTCTGAATATTAAGCCTTCAGTCCCAGGATTTGTGGCATGGTGAGCTTTTGTGGTTAGAGTACAAATCCAAATGACACGCAAAATGAGACTTAATACAGTTTCAGATTAGTATTGGTAATACTTTTATGCAGAATTGTAAGATGTAAGTAGTGTCTTTCACTCTAAAAGCTGCTGGCTGAAGTTTAACTCATGGGTGAAGATGACTGTTGCAGTTAAAATTCCTCTCTGTAAGAGAATTCTGTTTTTGCCCCACTTGCGCAGTACCTACATCACAAGTATGGTTTGGATTTTCGTTGCTTACGCTACCCTGGAGTCGTCTCAGGAACCACCAAGCCTGGTGGAGGAACAACAGGTAACCCTACGTCTTTCTTTAGAAAGATAGGCCCTATGTGCACTTTACCTCTGCATAACATACCCTGTATTACATACCCTTTGTATAACATACCCTTGTCTGTATGTTTGTTTTGCTTTTCTGTTTTTTGTCTCTGTAGCAACTTTAAGTAAGAAAGTCAATACAAATTCAAATGCATCTTTACTCATTATTTTGTAAATACCCTGTTTTTCAGATTATGCTTTCCAGATCTTTCATGACGCCTTCAGCTCAGGCCATCACGAGTGCTACTTGCGTCCCGACACACGACTTCCCATGATGCATATTGATGACTGCCACCGTGCCACCGTGGAGTTCATGCAGGCCCCTGAGTACCAGCTGTCCTTGCGCACCTACAACATTGCAGCCATGAGCTTCACCCCTGAAGAATTAGCTGAAGAAATACGCAAGCACCTCCCTGAACTTAAAGTCACCTACAACCCCGACCCTGTCCGCCAGACCATTGGTATGAACTGCTTCCAGTGTTTATCAGCTAGACTCCACATAAAGCTGTCTGTGACCTGTCAGTAATGTTAGTAAATGATTTTGCTGGTGATGTTGCTGTCACATGAATATCACAGTTAATGTCTAAAGGAAAATTAAGAACAAGCATAGGTTTGGGATTTTTTTCTAATTACTTTGAGCCATCTATAGGCAATATACAGGGTGGACCAAAAATGATACAGAGTACCAAATACCAAGTACCAAATTAGTTGTAAAGCTGACATTTAAGAGTTTTTGATATATAGGTTAAGTTCTCTTTCACTTTAAAGGCAAATTAGAGATGTCTAAAATGTAAGGCTAGCTTTTAATTTTTTTTTACAAACACAGCCAATAACGTTTCAACTATAAGCCTAAATTAAAAATTATACAAAGGTAATTAAATATTGTCAATAGAAACATTTGAAAGGTAAAATTTGTAAAATATAGGAAAACTGTCTATGATTTAAATTTGTAAAGTGGGCTTTGCTACTTGCTAATCTAAATGCAGCGTGCTGTTGTGCTTAGAAATTCAGTCTCCTGGTACTCCTTCCCTGATAATGGTGCGGACACAAATTGCGCATGTGATCAAAGCATACTTAATCAAAGCATACAGCAGCCACTGATCCATCATGAAGAGTGTTTTTCACACGTCGGTGCTTGTTTGCTTTCAAAAACACTGTTTACATTTTCTCTGGGCTGTAGGCTAATGATGGATCTTTGGCTGTTAATGTATTCTTTCACTACATGCACAATTTGTTTTAAAGTCTGCACCATGGAATCTTGAAGGGTGCCTGAAGATGGAGTTCTAAGTACAACAGCATTTAAATTAACACGCAGCAGAGCAGGGTGTCTTTTGTCACTCATCAAGGATGTAATCTAATTTTTAAATGTAGAAGTTGTACATTTGTAACACATTTGTAACACTTAATAGATGATCAAAGAGATGATGTACATTTAATGTGCATAACATGCAGTTACACCGTACCCAATCTGATTGTATTTCTGGTGTTCCTTTATCTTTACAGCGGATAGCTGGCCAGTGCGATTTGATGACTCCAATGCACAAAAAGATTGGGGTTGGCGGTCGGCTTATGGGCTTCCGGAGCTTGTTACAGACATGATCTGCTCTGTTCGTGACAAGAGGACTTAATTTTCCAACAACTCCCTTTAGGTCACACCTCCAGTAAAAGAGTTCAACGAGGGGCACACACAAACACATAAACCACTCTAAAACAGCCTGTTTTTGATGAAATAATGAAAAATCTATCTTACTCGTATGAGGGCACACTCCTACATCACCTTAGGGACTTTCCAGCCATGGAGAACCATTCATGAGCAGCTCACCTCCAAGCTTAACCCCTTGAAGTGACCAAAACAGTTAACACACACACAGACACACACAGTCAGAAATACAACATGCACCTTCATACACTAAGAAACAACACTACAAAATTGCTCTAACCAGCAGCCTTACTTTTTTCAGGGAACTACTGTCAACCATACTGTTGTGACTATTGCATTTATGTTGTTTTAATTGTGATAGGGAGAGGACAGATAAATATTATGATCGGGCATCTGCCTAAGAATGAGAATGAGATCCAGGAGAGAGCAGCAGGGCAGAGGAGAAACACAGCACCGAAAGATGACATGGTGAAATCAACACTTAAGCATTAAGACGTAATGGATGGATGAACAGATAGAAACACTGTGCTGATAGTGGGAAATAAGGGCACCCAATATTATACGAGGGCATGCTGTTGGAAGGATATAGTCATTACAAAAATATTGTATCTTTATCTTTCTTTCCCAACAGGTGTGATTTTAATAGCCCAGAGTATTGTGGTGAAATAAGTGTAACCAGCCTTTAAATCCTCACTCATATGCCATTTGACAAAATTGCTGTGTAAGTTATTCATGGATAATGAATAAATAGCTTCATTTATTAAATATCGTGTTTCTTGTCAAACACTTGCTTAAAGGCAAATGTCTGTTGCTGGGATTTGTGGCAGGCCTAGGCCTATATTCGGTGTGATTTATTCCACACATTGCTAGGTAGCAGTTTTAAACAAATCATATTGTTCAAAACATTGTGACTACTGATGAGTTACACGGTTTCACCAGCGGGGTACACTGCAAAGATGGTTGAGTAATAAACAAGTCTTGGTCGCCCAGAGACGTTTTGAATTTGCGCAGAAAACAGCCCAACAATACAGTACTAGGCTACTTGACCTTCAACATGGCCCTATCACGAGGCGCACATTTATTACCACGCCCCCGCCACCCTCTTGCGGAACTAGAATCTGACCGCGTTGCATTGTGGCTGTTTGAAACACATCTTCTCCACACCCGTGCGAACAAGTATTGGAGATCATGGACGCGGGATTTTTCCGCGTAAGTAACGTCTGTTGAACTCTACGACTTTCCTACTAACTGTAATTACACACGAGAACCACACGACACATATAACTGTTGTGTAAAATGTATTATAACCGACGCAAAAATAATTTGCAGGCGCCATTCCACAGCAAGCAGTTTTGCTATGCTAGCACACACAAAAATGGCGGCCGTGTCTGCTAAGTACGAAATCAGCGCAATAAGCCAGCTAACTTTAAAGCTAATTGTCTAGCATTGCCTGTCATTTGTAAGTAGATTTTGACCAATACAACACGCAAGTTCGTGGGCAATACCTAAACTTTGAGCCCTGAACTATCAACATTCCGTATTGTTGAATGGCGTTGTAGCCACATCAGAAATATTCATGCGTAGTTCAATGACATTAGTGAGCTAAGCTAACTGTAGATGAAGTTACCCAGCAACTGATGTATGCTAGGTATCTAAGAATATAATGCTAGGGCTTAGTAACGCAGTAAGCCTTTCGCAACCAGTAATTAGGTCTTAAATTGAATATTGTTGGATGTTTCCTTAGCCTGCAATCCATGCATAATGAGCTCTATTATGATAGTAATGGAATTTTATGCTAATCAGTTAAAGGGAGTCGCCCATGTAAAAGGAAAAGTTTTTTTTATCTTACAACAAGATGCTAACGATTTAAAGCGGCAGGACATATGTATTACATATAGTCTATTACTTGTATGACATACCAGCTTAGTCGTAACATTGATGCACCTACCTGTTTATTATTGCTATTGTAATCTGAGTTTGGTCAATGCAGCATTACCCAACTAGACCGACAGCTTAGTTCATGTGGCCATCAGCCTCTTCACGCCGAAAGCGTCAGTCACGTTAGCCTGCACCCTTTCCATAGCTGCGACTGTGGAGCTTCAATACACAACATTCAGCGACCTTAACTAATTAATGTGATAGTACTTAGTGTTTAAGTTGGTTGGTCAGTTAAGATTGGAGTAAAGTAAGACCGTAACTTCGTTGAATCCCCCAATCCAACAGTTCTGCTCGCTGGCTAATCAAGTGGCTAGTTAAGTAGTTGACGTTTGATCGGTAATTTGTAAGTCAGATAATGTAGGCTTTTGGCAATCTAAATTATTTCGTAAATATACTTGCTTCATTTTTAGATGCTGATGTGGTGAGCCATGTCTTCTTTTTTTCTTCAGGGCACCAGTGCAGAGCAAGACAATCGCTTCAGCAATAAACAGAAGAAATTACTGAAACAGCTGAAGTTTGCAGAATGTCTGGAAAAGAAGGTTTGAAATGTCCCTCTAGTAGTACCGTTTTCAGCTGATATTCTGTCATTAATCATAAATAAACCAGGTGTACTAGATACGATTGTTTACCATGGCTGAGCTCAGGATTTGTAACTGGTTTCACTTTCTCAGGTGGACATGACCAAAGTCAACCTAGAAGTCATCAAACCTTGGATCACCCAGCGAGTCACAGAGATCCTGGGCTTCGAGGACGATGTCGTCATAGAGTTCATTTTCAACCAGCTGGAGGAGAAGGTAATGCCCTGTCTTTTTCAGCCCCCACTTCGTTTATTTATGAATATTGAGCTTGCTTATGTCATTATGCACTTTGGGTGGGTGACTTAGCTATGGGAGATGACGCTAATATTTAGCCTTAGTATTGACTTGAGACATACTTGTACTCAACAAGAAATCTGCTTCAGTTGGTGCCTTTTGTGTGGAATAGCTGCGGGTAAAATTGATGTAGCTCATCCAATGAAACTGGATTGTTGCAATAATAATGAACAAATTAACATTTTTTGAACAGCAGTTTTCTAATGATGATGTGATTTATGATTTAAAAGGCCTGAACCAATATGGATGTTATACCTTGCATCAGAAGTATAGCACCAACACCTAATTAGATCTCTCCTGAGCCCAAAGTCTCACTGAATCCAACTCTTCCTTGATGATGAAGTTTGGTTTTTGAGGTGAGTTATGAGCAGGGATTGGCATCATGTGAGGTCTAGAAACATGTGGAAAGTCATGCTGATTTCAGTAGTTTAGTTTTTTTGTAACAGCAGTTAATGAGAAATGTACAGTTCCAACGTAAAGACTTACCATCATTCATTGTCATACCTACTTCACTGCAAAACTCTAAGATGACTTGTGAGTCTTAGAGTCTTACAGACAGCATCCAGTGTGTAACAACCATCACAACCAGATGTGGTCTTACCATAGTCTTGGATATCATGGTTGCACCAGTTATTTTTGCTGAGACGTATCCAGTGCTTTATTGCACTGTAAACTAATGCTCTGGTAGTCTCCAGTGTCTAGTAATACATCGATATGTAAAATGACCATGCTCCCTTATTTACTTAAAGCTGCCGAGTTGGTCAGTAACTGCATAGCTGATAGTATTGGGCTAGTCATGATTGATTCAGACCCCAGTTTAACATGTAACATTTGAAATGCTATGCAGCGTCCATCAGCATCACAGATTTCCCTAGAGATCGTAAGTGATGAGATGGATGCACTATAAAGAGACAATATTTGTGTGTTACGCAAAAGCACTGGTTTCTTTTAAGATTTCAGAAGATGTGGCTCGGTATACAGTAAGGTATCCTTCTCTTATTACATCTGAAGATAAATGTGGGAAGATGTCAGTTCTGTTTCATATCATCTTTAGACTTGGGCTGGTTTATGTTTGGTGTATTGGGATAAGATCTTCTTCCGGTAAATGAAATATGCTAATTATGGTAAAAGGGTCACCCTTGTGGATCCTCAAATGGGGGTTGGGAAGACAACACTTTTCTTCATTCTTGACTTAGTTGTTTGAAATAAACCCCTTTTAACATGCCTTGTGTACTCATTATTGCTTGTTCGTCTCTTGCAATTTAGATAAATGATATAACATTAAACTCAAGGTGGTTGAGTCTCAAGCAGTAGGGAGGCGGACGCAAGCCAAGGGAGCCTCGCTTTCTGCAGGAGTGGCGAGCGCTCTGTGCCCCCCCCAGATCCCGCAGGACACACTGAAGACAACGGGACTGTACTTTCTTTGTGGGGTTTTGATGCACTCTGTTCTGTGGCTATTTGTTTTTTGTTTTAAAAAGAGGAACAGCAGTTTATTGTAGGAAGGGGGGGATGATGGGTATCTGACATGTGTAGTCATAACGTGTATAGGTAATTGACGCTTAAAAAAAAAAAACACCATTCGCTATTGTGGTGTGAAAGGCAAGGGATGTTTTCTATCTCACTTTTTTTGTTTTGTTTTTGTTTTTGTTTTTTAAATGTCCAGCTGTTTACCATAGTGGAGGACAGTAAGAGCTAGTGCATGCATGACGGCTGGCCTTTATAGTTTTCAAGTTGTCTCCCTCAGCTAGCTCTGCCTTAAAGGCCTGAAAGACAAAATGACAGTCAAGGGGGTGGAATCTAGAACAGTTAGTCAGTGTTAACTACACAATTATATATTATGGCACCCAGACCAACATAAAGCTAAATCTACTGCTTTAATGTTCAGTTTCAACTTTTTAGTAACTCCATACCCCATGGGCTATAGATGGTAGAACAGAGCAAGCTGCAGCTTGAGTAAGCTGTAAGGACAAACAGGGTTGTGGTTGAGAGACCCCACCCCCTCCAGTGAGCGGGTTCCCCCTTTGTATTGACTGGTGTCTCCTCTCTTCTCTCCTCCCGGTTGTGTGTGTGTTGCAGAACCCGGACAGTAAAATGATGCAGATCAACCTGACGGGGTTCCTGAACGGCAAGAACGCCCGCGAATTCATGAAGGACCTCTGGCCGCTGCTGCTGAGCGCACAGGAGAACATTGCTGGAATCCCCACAGCTTTCCTTGAGCAGAAGAAAGAGGAAATCAAACAGAGACAGGTCAGTAGATTTTAACAAACTCCTCTTGTTTGTATGTTTTAATCTATCTAGTAGAGACCTAGGGGATGTACTACAAAGGTGGTTAAATGACAAATCTGGTTTATTTAACCAAGAAGTAGTCGTAAACCCAATACAAGAAGAACCCATTGACATTTGTTTAGCTAAGGCAATGAAGGCTTGGGGCCTCGTACTAAAGTTGCATACGTACTTAAAACTTGCGTACGCCATCGCTCACTAAACATTAACTAAATGTGAGAATGAATACTCTCTTCTCTTGTGTACGTATGTTTCTAATGTGGTTTTGTCCATTGGCACACTCCAACACTCCATCCAGTCTGTGTAGAGCATATATAAATGTGCACAAAATGTTGTAACTCCATGTTGAAAACTGTAACGTTGGCCTTATTAGGCTACAACCAATGGCTGAATTCGCTATTGCTGCATTTAATTCTACCTCTTTGAAAAAAGATGACTCATGGGCTCGACCAAGTCTAACATTTGACGGGGAGAGCTCTCTACAATGGTAGAACCTACCTGATCTAATCTATAATCCAATGAGCTTGCTAGTGTAATCATATTAATAAAGATTTACATATCATAATCTGTGCATTTGTAGGAGGGAAAAGGATGGAGTGCTGTGTCCGTGCACATAATTTCAAGTTGATTCCGATGTACAAAGAGAATGTGTGTGGAATTGTGTTTATGCAAGATTTGATACATCTGATTTTGTTTGTGTGCACTGAGCTGTACAGCTTTGAGCATATGGAACATTTTAAGAAATCCATGCAGTTGTTGGTACATGAAGCCCCTGGTCTGCACTACTAACAGGTTTACAACCAGGTTTATCCCCTAACCATCTTTGTAATGTACACCCCTGAACAGGTCACAGATAATGTTGTTAGCTTTGGTGGAAGGTGGAGATGTTCATGGAAGTTCCACAATGTGTCTTGCAGATTGAGCAGGAGAAACTGGCTTCTCTGAAGAGGATGGATGAAGATAAAAAGGAGAATAAAGAGAGAGCTCAGTCCAAAAGCCCAAGAAGGTCAGAAGAGCAAAGAGAATTTTGTTTGTAGCAAAGTATTGGGACATGTTTTTGATATCCAGATCACCCTTAAAATAACTTTGCAGATTAGTTGTATTTGAATGGGCAAAAGTGCTGAGGAGGTTGTCAGTGTCTGTTTTTACTACTGTTTGGTTATATTGAATAATATATATTAATATTTCATGTTTAGTTCGTTATTAATATTTAATGAACAGCATTTTAAAGTCCCAACAGTACCATCTGATCCCCACTGATCTTCTGATCTCTCTGCAGACGAAAGTCCCGCTCACCGTCCCCTAGGAGGCGCTCTCCTCCCAGGAAAGAGCGCAAGCGCAGCCCCTCCCGCTCGCCACGCCGCAAGCCTAGCCCTCTGGTGTCGCCACCGGCGTCGCCTCCCAAGGCCCCGGAGGAGCCCCAGCCAGAGCCTGACACGTCAGAGGCCTCCAAGCCGCCACTCCTCGTCCAGGAAGCATCCTCCACCAGGTAGTCAGGAGGAGACATGTGTACCAACAACTTGTGTGTCTTACGCTACATCAGTGCCTCCAGTGTCCTTGTGACCCATTCGCATGCCGCCAAAGTAAAGATCTGGGTTCCGTATACTTCAGTCGGAGGCAAGCAGAGATGTCGATAAGAGCAATGGTGATGTAAGGGCAAAAGAAAAGGGTGAATAAGTGAACCCTAACCCTAATGCAGTTAATGAAGTGAATTTCATCGGGCGTTGGCCAATTACATTGTTTTGTTGTCGCTGTTAAGGGTTGGCAAATTGCTGCACGATGGCATACGTCATGGCAGGGCAACTCAGTTCGAGGCTAACATTTTGCTTTGCTGGCATGTGAATGTACTGTTACCCAGAATATTACAAATCTTGACAAATCTTCCACTGCACTGCACCATGCTGCATGTTTAATGAAACTATTGCCTTCCTTGACAAATGCAGCAGTTCAGTAGCTGGATAGTATTTGTTTTCTTATGCAGATAGTTTTCACTCTACAGCGCTATGCTTTACCACTTGCTTTTTGTATTCATCCTTCTCCAGTGACGTGGTGAGGGAGCCAGTGATGCCAGACTCTGTGGTAGAGGCCAAGGAGCCCTCCCCGCAGCCTGTGGTAAAGGAGGAGGAGCGGCCCAAGGAGCGACCTCGCGAACGGGAGAAAGATGGCAGGAGGGACCGACCCCGCCATCGCTCACGAACACGCTCTCGCTCCCGCAGACGACACAGGTCACGCTCCAGGTCAGGCCCTCTTGTGTGCAGTTATAGATATTTCTTTTTCTTATTTTTCTCTTGTGGAAATGTCTTTCATTTATTGTAGGGGAACTTTGTGCCAGAGGCATCTGTGTGGGAACATGAGATGATGTGACCGTGAGTCTCATGACCATTAAATATCTGTCTTCATCTCTCTAGGTCCTACTCTCCGCGCAGGAGGTCCAGCCCCCGTAGACGCATGTCCCCACGCCGCAGAAGTCCCCCCAGGCGCCCCCCTCCCGGCCCCAGACACAGACGCAGCAGATCTCCCGTCCGCAAGTGCGTATATGTGTACATTTATAAAGCATATTAGTTTAAAGGTTAAGTTATCTTGTGCAAAGCTGACTAATAGGGAGGTAATGTACATCATGATCATTGATGTACATGAAAGTGGACACAGCCTATTATTTACATCAGATTTTGTTATTTGTGTGAAGTAACTCTTACATGAATGTTAAACTTCGGTTCACATTTGTCATTGTCTTGTTGCATCTCCAGGCGGCGCTCTCCTTCCGCGTCTTCCTCAGGCAGCTCTTCCTCCTCCTCTCGCTCGCCCCACAAGAGGCCGGCCAAGCGCCCATCAAACTCGCCTCCGCGTAAGCTAACCCGCCAGGGCGACCCCTCCATCAGTCCCTCGCGAAGGCAAGGCCGCCCCTCCGCAGGACCCGACGGTGCGGGCTCCCCGGGCAAGAGCAGGCGCTCAGCCTCCCCCCACGCCAGGAGGCATCGGGGCAGCTCGGCCTCCCCCAGTAAGTTCTCAGGTACAGAGCTGCTCTTCGTTCTTACCTGTTTTTCCTTTGTTTTGTTTTGTCTCTTTCCCCTTGTCATCTGCAACTCTCACCTGATTCTTATTCCACCCCTCCATCTGTTCATTTCTTATCCACCTTTTCCCATGTCGTCTGTTGATGGGCTCGTTAGAGATTGCAGGCTGACATGATGCCTAACGAGATAGGACAAGATTAGCCGGCAGCTACATGAGTGGGGTACAAGTGACAGTCATCAAATTGGAAAGCATTTTGACCATTTTAAGCCAGTGACACTTGGACGGGATTGTGCAAAAAGGATACCATGATGAACTCTTTCAGGTCTAGAAGGAATTGCTCTAATCCAGCCAGCAAAGTTAAATCAGACGGAGCACATTTTCATCTGCTTGTCCTTTTTTAACCTCCATCTTTTTATTGTGCATTCCTCACACACACAAACACACATTCATCAGTGTCATTCATATTCATCAGTAATGTGACCATTCTGATTTACCCAACCAGCGTCTCCTTGCTTATTTCTGTCGTACCACTGCAGATTAGCTTTTCCTACCATGGCTCCACGTATGGCCTCCTAGCTTGTTTTCCTTCCCCTGCTCTGCTCCACTTTGCCATTCCCCCTCCTGATAGGCGCTCCGATCTGGCCAGAGCTCCATCTTGTTCCTGCAGTCGTCTTGTGTTACGGCCTCATGTACTCCCATTCTCTCCCTTCCCTGTTAACCCGGTGCATTAGCGAGGATGAAGGAATGCAGCATCTGAAAGCTTTTTTTTTTTTTTTTTTGCAAAGTGAGCCGTCATGCCCAGGCGGTCCCTGTCCGCGTCTCTGGTTACGTGAGCGCCCAGCGCGCCCGGCTGACCCAGTGAGATCACGTATCACACAACCATGACTCTGCACAGAGACTCGGGTAGCAGGATGAAGGCACCTTACCAGAGCAGTCAGGTTAAGTCTAGGTTATGATATTGAGTCCCTGTTTTTGCTGAGAGACTTCATATTTAGAAGCCTTGGAAGGAAGGGGCAAGGGAGAAGGAACTGGGATATTTGCCCTAGCTAATGGAGATCAAGGAAACCACACACACAACCACATCCTGTCATGTTTATGGGAAAAAAAGTGGGATGCAGGTGTTTAGTTAGTTCATTTAGCAGGTACTATGAATTAGTAGTAGTTTGCTGTGAAGTCGTGTAAGTTCTCTGTTGTGTTCTCGCATGTTCTCCAGGTGCAAAACGAAAGCCAGCTGGAAGAAACAAGTCCCCATCTCCAGCCCCCAAGGCCAGGCGCTCCGACCTCTCCGAATCTGGTAAGTGTGTTGACATATCGGAGAGTGATTCGTGCTCACCAGGCTGTGGCGCGGTAGGGCCGAAAGACATGCGTAAAGCTCCACTTTCGTTGGAGCCCGCAAGAACCAACACTTAAGTCCGGTAATGGACACCGCAACGTTCTCATTATGTTTAATGGGGGTTAAAGAGAATCCAGGTTACTCAGCTACAAAGTGGCCCTTCTCGTGGTTGAGTTTCCTGTAGTTTGTGTGAGTGTGTCTATGTGTGTGTGATGCCTCCACCACTGCCCTTTAGTTTATTTCAGAAGGATTACATTTCTGAACAGGTAGTCATAGCTTTTAATGCTAATTTTGGTTCCATTAATATCAGAGGACATAACCAACCACCCCCACCTTTCATCTATCATTGTTGCATCACCAGTCGAGCTGTGTGTGTTTGTTCACTGGGGTGGTGCACCTGGTGGTGTGTGTGTGTGTGTGTGTGTGTGTGTCTGTCTGTGTGTGTGTAAGGGTGTATGAGTTGTATGTGTGTGTGGGTGTGTGTTTTCCTGGGCACTGAAAAAGCTGGCTCACTGCTTTGCATTTCAGAGGAGGATAAAGGTGGGAAGGGGGCCACGGCCGATTCTGTGCAGCAGCGACGTCAGTATCGCAGGCAGAATCAGCAGTCGTCTTCAGGTTGTCACCCCTTTTTATTTGTGTTTTTGTCCACCTTCACTCTCCTTTCTCACTCACCTCTCTCTCTGCCCTTTAACCCCCCCCTCCCACCACACACACACCTCCTCTCTAACCAGTCTGTATCTGTGTTGTTCCCCCCCCACCCAACTTGACCCCCCCCCCCTCTCGTCTCGTACTGGCCGATGTGGACGTGTTGTGCATTGACCCTCATCTAGGTGTGTCTCTCAGCTTACATCACAACAGGATGTGCCTGCTAACATATGCGGATGCTGTTGTGTTCTTTTTTTTTTTACTCTATAGCGGACTCTGGGTCCTCTTCTTC
Source organism: Setipinna tenuifilis (assembly GCA_030347295.1). Lineage (NCBI taxonomy): Eukaryota > Metazoa > Chordata > Actinopteri > Clupeiformes > Engraulidae > Setipinna > Setipinna tenuifilis. The sequence continues at coordinate 14,705,291 of CM059278.1, forward strand.
CTCTGAGGATGAAGGAAACCGGCGGCCACCGGCCCGAGGACCTCCAGCCAGGAACGGCGACATCCGCAGGCGACGGAGTCCCTCGCCCTCGTCCCCCAGACGACGACATAGAGACGCCTCTCCCAGGTAAACTCCGCAGACACCCACTGATGGTTGTCAGTTGGAGAAGTTCTGGTTTTGAAGACTTTCCTAAAGGTTTTTGATGTACTGATGAAATCTTCTTGGTTTCCAGGAAAAGGCGAACTCCCTCACCAGCAGGGCGACGCCACCGGTCCCCTTCTCCGCCCAGACGACGCAGGTCACCCTCTCCCCCTCCCAGACGCAGGTGATGCCCTCAGACACACTGCACTCCCCACACAGATTACATACTCCAATGTATTGTTTTATCTTCCATAACACTGAACATGCATCATTTCCTCAGTGTGTTTGATTAAATAAACTACAAGGAATGTCTAGTTTGTCGTAGTCAGTGTTTGCCATTTGCGATGTCGGGTGTCTTTGACATGCGTATCGGGTAGAATTCATGGCTGGTTTATGTGATGGTCTTGTGTTTGTGTTGTCCTCGCAGGTCCCCCTCTCCTCCACGCAGGCGCTCCCCGTCCCCCCGCCGCTACTCCCCCGCCATCCAGCGCCGCTACAGCCCCTCCCCCGTGCAGCAGAAGCGCCGGCCCTCGGGCTCCCCTCCTGCCCCCAGACGTCGGGCTTCGCCTTCCCCGGGAGCCAAACGCCGGCCCTCTCGCTCCCCCAGGCGCCGGCCCAGCCCCGGCCCCGGCCCAAAGAGACGCACGCCCCCGTCCTCCATCTCGCCCCCTCCCCGCCAGCGCAGAAGCCCGCCGCCAGGCTCTTACCGGCCCCCCAGAGACGGACGGCTCTCCCCCTCCCCTGCCAGCAGACCCCACCAGCACATGTCTCGGGGGTCAGCCAGCCCCCCAGGCCGCTTCCCCTACTCCGGCTCCCCCCAGCAGGGCCGTGGCCAGAGGCAGCAGTCCCCCCCACACAACAACCGGCCCATCCGCAGGGTGTCCCGCACCCCAGAGCCACGCAAGACCCAAAGGTACACACGCCCTCTACCGACAGACCTCTCTTTTGAATGTGATGGCTTGCTCAAAGCCAGGTTATAGCATATGTTAAACAAATTAAAAGTATACCTGTAATACTTGCTGTAATATTAATTATCATCTCATCTCCTGTCTCTGCTCACATCAGAAGTTCTCAGAGCCCCCAGCCGATGAGAAGGGCATCCTCTCGCTCTCAGTCGCCACCCTCGCACCCCCCACCACTAAAGCGGCCGGCTCCCGCCTCCGCGTCACCCTCTCCTACCCGATCGGTCAGTGGATCGCCACCTCCACCTGCCAAAAAGGCTAGCAGCGCCTCCGCCAGCCCCTCTCCTAACAAGGTACAGTCCACACACCCTGACAGAGGGGACTGCCTAATATAACTAGTCAGTGGACTTGGTTATGAGTTACTGTGGAGTTGTTGGCCCAGAATGTGTAACAATCTTAGGTGTCAATTCTCACTGAAAGACGTTTTCCTCACTCCTAATTGATTTGTGTTTGTGTTGCGGTTTTTTTGTTTTCATATAGACGTCTGATGCCGAGGCCAGTGGGAAGAAAAAGAAGAAGAAGAAGGAGAAGAAACACAAAAAGGACAAGAAGCACAAGAAGCATAAGAAACACAAGAAGGAGAAGGGAGCCACAGCAGACGCCGAACCTGAAGACGGACAGGCCCGAGTGGAGCAGGAGAAGAGGGAGATGCTGACTCCTCCCCTAAAAAGGTGACGCCCTCCTCTCTGACCTTTGCACCCAATCCACAGGTGGAGTCAGCCATGACGTTAACATCTAGATGCAGCTCTATTTAAGGTAGAGGAGATGCTTTTTTTTGGCTGTTTACATTGTAGTCATTTAAAGACTGCACTACTACTGTAAAACCAGCCCTTTGCTAGATTGGGAGCAATCTTTATAGATCTTCTTTAGGAGCCTGTTAGTGTAGCTTGCGTGCAGAACAGATGACTTGTTCGTGTAGTACATCCCCTGATTTCATGGGTAGATAGATGAGTACATACTTTATTGATCCAGAGAGGAAAGTTAGAATGCATTCATATACTTACATACATTCACTCCAAAAGTGAAGTTGATGTCTTGAGGTTTTGTTACTTATTTTTTTTAGCCCATTTGAGTTTTGTTTCTAAAAAGAGAAGTTACATTTCTGTATTCAGTATTCTGAAGTAATTTTACTCCCATAAACTTGTCTCCATAGAGGCCCAGAGAGTACATACCACAACAGCCAAGTAGGTCTGATCTTTGAATATGTCGGTAAAAAAAAGATGGTTCAGGGTGTGCGGCACTGAGTGGGAGGTATAATTTTTAATGCTGCCTTTCTTTTAAGGAATCAGACAGTGAAGTAGACGACAGTCTGGATGACTTGGAGAGGCAGCTTCGCGAGAAGGCGCTGCGCTCCATGAGGAAGGCACAGATGTCCCCACCACCCTCCTGAGAAACAGCACCCCTCTCCCCCCTTCATTTCTTTACCCTCTCCCCCCTAGATCCTCTTTTCCCTGTGATTTTTTTTTTTCAGTTAAGTTTGATGTTGGTTCAGCTTTAGAATGTACAAATTTGTTGTTGCTCTACGTTTTATTTTTAATGCTCTGGGTACACAACGAAACAGGACTGCTGTCAAGTGGGGAAATAGAGCTGCTTTTTTGTTACAGCATGGGTCCCCCCACATTAACTGTTTTTAATTTTCGTTTGCTCCCCCGAATCCACCCTCCATAACACACTGTAGACATTTGTTAAGGTTTGTTCAAGAGTCTTCATGCTCTCTGGTCCCGTATCTTTTTTTAATATTTTCCAAACATGACGACCTGTGAAGGAAACCGTAGATTGGGTTGGTTTTGTGTGCAGAAGATGTGGAGGGTTGGGGGGGGTGATTCTATGTGATTGCATGTGCAGAAGCACTGAGTGTCTAACCCTCCTGTGTGCATGATGCTGAGTTAAAATACCACCACCACCACCAACAACTAAAAGGATGCAGATCTAAGCTGCCATCTCCTGGCCCTTTAAACATGGCCCTCTGTCGGCCAGCCTCGGCTCTCACCGGGCTGCCGTATTTTCACAGAACAAAACGGAATCATTGGTGTGAGTGTGATTTTTTGTTTTCTCCTCTTTTTTTTGGTAAAATTTTTAAGTTGTTTGAAATTGTTGAAATGTAATGTAAATTCTGACTTTGAAAAAGTCACATTAAAAAGTGAAAACCTTTTCTCAGCTCTCCTGTTTAATTAGATGTCCTTTTCTGTGGGTTATTGCATCCATACATACCTCTGTGTAGTTGGATGATTTGGTGTGTGTGTGTGTGTGTGTGTGTGTGGCCCGTTATCTACATGCTAACTACTGTACATGTTGGAAACATCTGGAGGCGGAGGACTGCTATTCTGAATCAAGGTTGTACATCTTTCCTTTCCTGCCTCGGTAGTCTAACCATTTTGGGTAAAGTATTGGGTAAGGCTTCAGTGATCTATCAGGATGTTCCCTCATGCCTTTGTGGGCATTAGGCATATGCAGACATCATGAAGTCCCCTTACCATAATATATTACCACCTTTGCCTTTGCACTCTTAATTGTTTACACAATGTAGAATTCCAGAGGGTTTAACTTAGTTAAGACACTGTAGAATTCGGTGCTGTTCAATTGGTAGCTTTTTTTCTTGGACCAAAGTAATTCAACAGATAACCATCTTTCCAACATAGTACTAAAGTACCTTCATTTGTTTATAACAGTGGATGTTTAGAACTACTGCTACTTACAGGTAAAACAAAAGGTCTCTAAAGTGAAACTAAAAATGGATGCGGGAACAGAACGCCAATGCCACCACCGAATGCCACTTCAAGCTTGTTTTGTAGCACCTCAATTGCTGCCTGAGGCAGGCCTGTCCTGCGACACATCTCTATGTACGGTTGCTAGGATCAGCGTCACATCGGAGGCCTGTTAGAACAGGGTCCCGAGGGAGGACGCCAGCCAGCAGTAAGCCAGTTAGTGCAGAACAATCGCGCAAATCCCTTTCGATCGTCTTGACAGGCGTAAAAGAAAATAAAACCAGCTTGGTGTCAGTGATGTGATGTTAAAACTCGTTTTCGTTTGCCTTATTGATTCGGCATCGACTAAGCCTGGCCTGATCTTTGTCAAAACTGGCCCTAAGGTCTCTTCACAAAGTTAAAAGTTGCAAAAAATGGTGTTTTTTCAACACAATCACTTAATAAACAAAAAACAACATGGGATTTTCTGTTTTCTAAGCAATAATGATGCAAGTGAAGCAGAGTTACTGGCCGTGCCTTCGTAGACAGAACGTGCAGAATCGCTGCAGGCATTCGCTCCAAGACTCCACACAAACCCTGCCCACTTTTTGTTTGCCGTGGATGACATCACGCCTTTAAATATTCCCGTTGCTTTTTTCCTCGCCCCATCATACTCTTCAGTCTAGCGCAGGGATAAAAAGATCGAAGAGTGAGAGAGGTTTAACAATGCAGTGATCGCTATAACGAGCTTCTAGAAAAGCGGGGAAATACTCTTCTTTGTGTCAAAAGGCAACAGTGGCGAGCGAGCTGAGTAAACTCGACTTGTGTGAGAATTGCTGCGCGGTTACAGCTGGCCATCACAACTTGCTTGGGAAAACGGTTATCCAAAGGCTGCGCCGGGGAGGCGGAGAACATTGCTGCTGGGGGAAATAGTTGCCTTTTTTTCTTTGGCTGAGGAGGCCAGTTTCAGTGGAAACTTCAAAAACTAATTTAAAAGATGTCTCTTTCTGTACCCCAGAACGGACTGAAGGGAGATAACGAACCCGTTATCGAACTCTTTGTAAAGGTAAGGATTACCAGATTCGCTCAAGTTAGCGTTAACCCAACCTCATAGTCCATTTGATGCGTTTTGGACAACTAGGTAGACAGCGGGAATGGGGGGGAAATAATGGCACAATATACAACGAAATCAGACCGAAATAATACTTGATTTGATGCACCTTTTTGTTTTACTCGTCTAACGTGTAACTTCAAGCGGTCATTTGGTTAAACGCTACGTCTTTGCGTACACGCTTTGAGATAAAATAACCCATGGTTAAAATGAGCTGCACATGGTCTGGCCTATGGTTTAACTCCACACAAAACGGGCTGTAAAATATGAAAGATGTCTACGAATATAACAGCAGAATTAGCATACTGTTGGAGACACCTCCAGCTGCCATGTGGGCTATGAATGTCAGCCGCAAAGACTGGGCGGATACGCTTCTACAGCCCAAAGCTTCATCGAACCCAACATGATAATTGTACGTACACGGGATCGCCTTCGTTTTGAGAACGGTTTTACTATCGTTTGTTGATTGCAGCTGTGTCCCAACTTAGACGTTCTTTTTGTAGTAGCTTACCGTTTCTTCCACTGCTGAAACAATGTACCCAAAGGCATTGACAGGATATCCGTCCGGGCAAGGATACTGGTCGGGATTGTGCCTTAACTTGCATTGCGCCTTTGTGTAGCGTGATTCTGTGTTTCTTTGGTTTTGGATGGTTCCGATCAAATTTAGACCCTCTTGGTAAAGTTATGTACGCAGATATTGACCTAACGGATTCCATCCTTGCCAAGACTGTTGTGATAAGCGAGCTGTTCCAGATATTGACTACAGAAGACCAACAAACATTACCCCGTGGCATTGAAATATATGGTGTGCATGTGCGACCGGCATGGTTAAGTTATAGCTTAGCAAAGCTTATTCTTATCGTTCGCCGCGAACACGTGCAGGATCTTTTACAGGAGAATGGACAGTTCTCTGGAAAACATGTCCTGAGGGCTTGACGCAGGCCCAGGCCACCGACTGTTCACCATTTGTGATCTGTTGCTTTCTTTCCAGGGGCCCTTTTGCTTGGCAGAGCGGGAAAAACCTAGAGGGAAAACAGGCAGAGTGGGTGGGACAGAGGGCGACATGAAGGGAGGGAGGGTGGGAGGAGGAGAGGCAGTAAAAAGGGGGTGGGGGTGAGGGGCACTGAATTTCATTATGGGCCAAAAAAAAAGAGGGGCACAAGTAGCCTTGTCCTGCACAGTGGGCAACCATGCCTATTGTGGTGATGCAATCACAGAGCCATGTGAAATTCCTCTGTCAACGTCAGTCAAGTAGAAGATGAATTGCTCACTATCACTGGGTCCTCTGTGTCCTCAGTACTCCTCTCCTTCGCTTACCCCTGACAGTGGGTTTAAAAATTAACAACCAAACTTGGCTGACACAGCGTCAGTGGGTAGCAATTAAAACTGAAATGTTGCTGTAACACTGTTTCGTATCTCCTGAGAATGTTTTGTATCTCCTGAGAAATAATGAATTATTAGTACTATTCCACTGAGTAGATTGCTAGATGGCTTTCCTTTTGACCCAAGTGCTTAGTCCTTTAACGTTCAGATCATGAATCAGTCTTTGGGTGGTTACAGGCAGAGGCGTACAGTGCCAGATGCTGGCTGCTCCTCAGCTACCAAAGAACGACTAAAGATACAGTATAGTGCAGACAGTTCCTAAAGGGGATGATGGCTATATTTGTTGTGTCGTGTGAAGTAGCTTTTCATTATGTAAAAGGTGTGGCAGTGTTTCCAGCTGCGTATTATTAATTGCTTTACTTTTCAATCCTTCCTTTGGTTTTACAAAGGCTCATTATTTCTAGGATGACAGACGTCCCAAACACAGGTTCAGAGAGAGAGAGGAGGGAGAGAGGATATGTGTTTTGCATTGATAATGTGTTTTCAGTTTGGATAAAATCAGCTGCCCTTGGCGGGTGAGTTGCAGAGCCAGTCGGCGACAGTAAACCACCTCATACAGAGCAGCCTATTGCTGCCAGCAGCAACTGACAGCACCTAACATGTTCTGGGGCTCTCCTCCACATACTCTTTCTTAACGCTGTGTGTGCGTGTGTGTCTGCGTTTCGCCATGTGTCTTTCTTTTGTTTGTGTGTGTGTGTACTTTGAGAGGCTGAGAGTGTGGACTTTTTTTTCTCAAAGTGTGATGAGTGGTGTTATTCCTTGCCTCCCTTTCTCTGTTCGTGTTCTGTTTGTTTGCAGTCGGGCTTTGAACCTGACAAGCACTTGCATTATTGATGTTGCCAGGGTGTCGTTCATCATTGCTCTTGCTCAGCTACATCAGACAGCAACCTCTCTAAGACAATGAGGCTGGCCTGCATGTTGCCATAGGCACCAAACAAACCACTGCTTCTGGAAATGACCGATAAAGTGTACGAGGCACACAAGGCACCAGCTCTGGCTGCGGTGTTGCAAATCCCATCTGTGACCATCCCCTGTCACACCTCTGTCCACACCTCTTCATGAAGAAAGCTTATCTGTCTTTGATAAGATTTATGATGGGCAGAACCTTAAGCGTCCCACCTTAAGGAGGACAGGTAAAGGGTCTGCACTAGATGTTAAATGGTTTCACCATAGCAACAGTTTGTGTTTTGATTGCCTTGATAGACACTCACATTTTCTTAGAAGTACCTGGGTTATGGAAACTGTCTAGTTGGCTTCCCCCCCCCTCATTGTCCACGTACTCTGGCAGAAATGCAGTGCACATTGTAAAGGGCCGGTTGTCCATACAATTCTGTGGGCTGTGTTCTTCAGACATCCTTCTTTCCATCTGTTATAATGACGGGTGGCTTTAAGTGAAAGTCATCCGAGTCCTGAGCAGAGTCTGAATTCACCAGGACACTGCCCACTATGAAGCAGGCAGCAGTGTTTTCGTGTGCTTTCCCCATATTACCATGGGGACCGTTTTGTTTGCTGCAGCAAGTGCTGGGATGAGCTCTGGCCTCTGTACTGACTGAGGGACTTTTATTGATGGGAGCTGTGCAGTTGCTCAGCCAGCCAGACTGAATAAAACCAAAATCAACCCTTGCCCCCACATGGAACCGCTGGCAGATTAATTATTGTTTACAAGGCGCTGGATCAGCTGGGAGGATGCTGAGGTCGACAACCCTGTGTCTGTGTTCACTTTGAACGCGTTTGATTCTAAACATAGTGACTAGATATGTGTCTGCACTGGCTGAAGACATTCCCATGGTCAACAAGCAAGAGGTCTCGGATTTACTTGAAATCCCTGTGACATCACATTAGTCTAAGAGGGGTTTGAAACTCACATTTACGTCATCTTTGGTTCACCTTGAAGAAATCAGCAGGATAACTCGGCAGGTTTCCCTGACCCCAGCATAACACTTGCTATGGAGGGAGAGTGGTTATAGTGTATCCCCTTACCTAAACCTTTATTTCACACACAGCTTTAGTTCCTCCACCAAGTAACCCCAAACAAAGCATTCCTGGTTTCTTGCTGCTGTGGGGATGCTGTTACGTATGCAAACCATAGGGTGCTTCCCTGCCCTGACTTCCCCTCCTTGCTAGATAAGCTATTGAATGGAATTGGGTTGGGAGTGAAATATCAGCTGGAAAGGGTTAGTCGCCCCTTAAAGACTGATTAGATATGAACACAGGGAGGAGGCGTGCAGCTGTAAATACCAGCCAGTCTCGGATCCACCTGTATTTGTGTCATACCTTTTCAAGTCACTTACAAACCTCCAGGGTGCCCCCAGGTGCCTAACATCAGAATGTGGCATGGCTCCCTCACGGTGAAGGTCAAAGACCTTGTTGCTACCCAAGGGGATCCAGTGTTTCCAAGAAGAGCAGCACTGTGCTACCTGCTTCTAAGTACTGTGTTCTTGGTGTGTTCCTGGAAGACAGAAAGAGTTGGTGGCTTAGATTGAGCGTGTTACGAACAGTCACCATTTTGAGTGCTGCACATCCTTGAATGCTGCCCTCTGATAAAATTGCAGACCCTTCCAAGCATACATGGTTGCCCTTTAATGTTGTGTTAACAAAAGGTATGCTATAATAGACATGCATATGGGCACATTCTTGGAAACAAAGGCGAGTGTTTGCCAATGCAAACCCAACCAAATGGCACTGTTGGCTGATCTAGCGAATACTCATCTGTGCCATGCTGTTATCCTTATGAGTCAGAGTTAAGCCACATTCCTCTTTGCAAAAAATGTATCAGTGGTCCACACAGGGAAAATAAGACTCCCCGGTCTTGCACTTCTCTCTGTGAAGCTGGCCAAGGTACAAATGAGGCATTTCTTGTAGGAACACTGACGGGAAATGACCCCCACTTAAATCAACAGCAGCACAGACGTAGAGGGAATAGTTAAAAGATTTATTTGAGTGAAAAGGGAGGGCGACTGTAAAACAAAGGTTGCAGGGTGGGTTGGATCGTTTCACTACGCATTGCTTGTGCACTTGAAATATTTGACTTTGGCAATTGGTGGGTGTGAATTCATACATATATCTTAGGTAACTGGTTCATCTGCGATTCAGGCTAAGTTACTGGGATGAGTAGTTTTCCCCAAACACTAACTGCATGCTAAATCTGTAAGAGAACCTATGAGGATCAGTTGAAATTGGCTTGTCTTCAGAATACTTCTTGGGGTCATCTGGTTTATGTGGGCCTACTGTTTGAGCTTTCTGTTTATCAACTGAAAATCCACTGAGTGGTCAATCTTTTTACTCCTGCTCAACACCATAAATAGCACAAGGAGTGATAACAAATCTTTCTATGGCAGTCTCCAGCACTGTCACTTCCTGAGCTTTTCATGTGATCTTCTCTGTACTCAAGATGATAGACTACACTCTTCCGCTGTCAGTTAACCTGCCACAATAGCTCACGTGTCCTCAATAGAACGCCTTTACGAGCAGTTGAGACCCATCCACTCTGGTTTATGGTGATGGTGGTTGACCTTCATACTGATGACTTGCCACCTTTTCAGTGTTGACATCTTAGAATCCTCCCATCACAGAGCCATTTTATTACTCTGTAGAGAATATCAATATTGACTACTACAGTACCTATTGGTTTGGTCAACATGCATTAGAGAAGAGTGTGAGAGGCTTAATGAATCAGAGCAAACCATAGCTCAATGTATTGATTTGTCTGACAACGCGTCTTTATTGCTGTAACATCTCTGTGCTGCATCTGCGTAATTACAGGGAGCGTACAGCCTCGTGTCTTTTGCATACTGCAACATGATCCGTCACAGCACAGCCCAATCTTCTCTTGTTACCTGCAGGTTTTATACTAGAAGTCACAGGGCAGGTAAGCCTCAGGGTAAGTACAGTAACCCACAGGGAAGAGTGGCTCCTGACTTTGAACTGAGATAATTGCCAGTGTTGTTGCCATGATTGTATTCAAACTTTATTCTCTGCTATTGAAAAAAAACTGTGGTCAGAAAGATGTTCATTCATTGGAACAATAAAAAAGCACATGAAATTTTACCAGACAGTTGCTTGGTTGTCCATACTGAAACTGTTGAATAGCTTCTTAAGTGTAATGTCTTAAAGCTGGGCTTTCATCTCTTCATTCACAGTCATCTGTCATGTCTTAATCGGTACATGCATACCCACCCATCTATCCTACTTAACTTCAAATGGATGCATGGCAGCAATGTTTGTGTCTCACCACAAATGCTCCATGCTACAGGCTGTGCCTCCCTGTGAAAACGCCCATGGCATTGTGTTTGTGCCAAGGGTGGTTGCCTTGGTCTAGACATCAGGCATCTCTGTAGGGGGCCTGAGCCATTTTCTATTTGTGCTGTTGATTGCACAGTCCCTGAAAAAAGAGGGTGATTTACTGTTTCTACATGCCAAGTGTGAATGTTCTCAGCAGTCAAGTTTTTGCCTGTGTTTATACTTTGTGTTTGTGTACATGACTTTTTGATGTGTGTGTGTGTGTGTGTGTGTGTGTGTGTGTGTGTGTGTGAGGAAGTCGGGGAGTAATCCAGCATGTGACTCTCATTGGTCTGGGATTTGCCGTTAGAGCATCAGACACTGAGAGAGGTAATATGTATTTGCCTTTTCTGGAATTAATGTCTTCTCAGTTATTCACCTTAGTTTAAAGTCTTAGTTAAATATGTCCTTTGAGATTCTTTTTGTGATTTTTATTCAGCTTTCTCACTGATGAAACAAAAATGTTTCAAACTTGAACCTGTGTCAAAAATATCTGAACCATTCAACATCAAACTATTTAAAAATCAGTAATTCCTTAATGTTTGGCCAATATTTGTGTTATGCAGCCTCCCTTTTAATTTTTACAATGCCATCTGAAACTCTGGCCAGGAATTTAATCTTAAAAATGCTGCGGTATTTGCACTGGATGGCCAGAATGTACACAAGGCTCACCACAACAATGACCACCAATCTTCCCCTCTGCTGACTACTTCTATGACTCTCTCTGGCTCTGTAGTATGCCAGGTCAGGGCAAATAATTACAGCACTCTAGTATGGCTCGTAGTTGGGGATTAACATTAGCATTTATAAACCTGTAGAGTTATATAGAATGACACTATTACGATGGAAATCCAGGTCAATCTTCCTGCGACCCTCTTTTAGAATATAACCCCCACCCTGGCTACAGCCAGACCTGGCACTAAAGATTATGTTTTGACTATGACATCAGATCTGGTTGTTACGAGTGGTGTGCTAAGCTGCTCAAGATGGCAAGGTTCAGAGCCTAAAAGACCAATTGGATGCTATTTTGTTTGGGAGATTAAAGCCAGTAAAGTCAAGGCTATGCTTCCAGTGAAATGCAGGTCAGATGTAGCAATTCCTGGTGCAGCTCCTCCCTTGCAGGTCTCTGTGTGGGAGTGAACGGGTGGTCGAAACCACATTGTGACGCCGGCCTGAGTCAGGGCTGAAGGCAGGGTGTGATGTTCTTCATGATGTCTCTCTCCATGGTTACATGCAGAGTCACCACGTGCCTTCACAGTCTCCTGCCAGCTGTCTCTTACCCCTTACTCCCTTTTCTCATCCTCTCTCTCCTTGTTCACCCATTACGCGCCCCCCCCCCCCCCCCCACACACACACACACACACACACACACAGACTTTCACTCTTTTTGTGTGTGCCATGACTGGACATTCCTCTGGCTGTGTAGTGTGAAAGGAGGCCTGTGCTCGCCACCAGCTCCTTTTTGGGTAATGCTGTGGCCTGAACCTGATCCCCACCCCCACCCCCATCCCTTTGAGAATGTGGAGTGCTGGGTAAAGGCAAGGCTGTCATGCTGCTAAATATAGCCTTGATTCAGAGGGTGGGGCTCAGGCTTTGCCACCCGTTGTCCCTCCACCCACCCACCCCAGCAGAGCTGAAACGGCAGGCCTGTTCGAGAGGCTGGAATCTCACCCGCCCTGGCACTAGCTGGTCGTCGAGGAAACGATTGTGAGGCAACCAGGGGCGGGGGGTTGAGCGGGTGCAACACAATACACCTCTTGTCAGTCATGATCGGTCAGGAACAGAGAACACGATTCCATGCTGAAGGTACTGTGGATCACACTGCCCAAAGACATGACCTCATCAAACATCCTCTTGCATCTGCTAATGGGACAGGGCTTCTTGGCTCATTCTCATCGATGACTTAATCTCACCAGTCATGGTGCAAAGTTAGGATCACAAATGTAATGGCTGAGATGTGAGATATTTAACTAATGCAGTGGTTGAGGTGTGAGATGTGACTTTGCACCTCGCCACTGCTGATGACATGTACCGAGTGTGCCTGAGGGATGAATGGCTGATTCACAGCTGTGCTGTGCACCCATCTCCTCCTCAGGAAGCCACATCTGTGTGACTACTTCGTGAGTCATCGTCTCCATTGGCGGTTGGCTGGCTGGCTTTATAGAGAGAAAAAGGAGAGTTCATGTGTGGAGTGGACATGAGGGGTTCATATATCAGACAATATTCAAAACACTTCTCCTCCCATTTACGAGAAAAGAGGTCTGTTTTTAAGACGCGCAATTCAGTAGACACTATTTATGTCAGTGACTTCACTGTGTGTCTGTGTGTGTGATAGCTGGTCTACCAAACCTTTTTTTTCTTCCCTTTCTGCCATCTCAGGATTTGACGTTGATATCAGCAGTGCGTGATCTATTCCCTCCTTTTTATTCGCCAATTTTTTTTTCCTCACTTGGCCTTGATATTGTGACCATATAAGGTGCTCCAACTGAAAGCAATTGGTTAGGTTGCGTATCGTGTGCTATTCTTTTTCTGTTTTTTTTTTTTCTGAGCAATCATGACGTCTTTGTAACGGTAGCGCACAAAAAGAGCACTATGCTGTTTTTTTCCTCACTGTGTGTTTGCTAAGGGCACCCTACAGAATGACCTCAGCGCTCTCTCTTGCACACGGCGCACTCACTCATGAAAGTCCCAGCTCTTCAGACTTCGAAGTCTTTGCATTTTCTGAGGGGGAAAAAATGTTAATGGACAGTACAAGAGTAGTCTGGTCTGGTAAATCCATTGCTCTAATGTTGGATTTAGTGAGAGGCAAGACACTGAGGACTTGGATGCGTTCAGAAGGTATAATTTAGAGTAGCTTTATTTGATCGGAACTTTTATATTAAGTAAAACTGTACGGCCACTTCCTCTGACGTTTTTGTTCTTCCCATGAAATGGAGAGACAAAATGTCTGAGGAAAAGGGGGGTAACAACACATTTCTCACGGGACAGATTACAAAACACCCATTTACAGAGAAGCAAAAGCAAAGCCTTGCATTTAGCTGCTAAGTGTTGCTTAAATAGTAGCCTTTAGCCCATGACTGTGACTGTCTCCTCTTTTGGTTTTTGGCGAAACGTTTCATTACTGTTGCATCAGGCTCAGTCAGCCGGCGTGTGATCGCAGCTGTCTCAGAGGAAATGCTCGCTCCTCAGGCCATCCTTACCCAATCTAAACAAGTGCTCTGCCCCCAGACCCCGGCTGCAGAGACATTTCTGGAATAGTTTCTGCCCCCTGACCCGGCTCAGGGGCCTCAGATGGAGGGAAAAGAGGAGAGGAAGGGGAAGTGGGGGGGGTATGTATAAGGGAGGATGACCTGGGAGAAACCACTGGGGCTCTTGAAAGTTTTGTAGGGAGTGGAGAGAGGGAGTGGCCTGCAGTTTCTTCTTCTCCTCTCTCTGTCTCTATCTCTGTTTCTTCTTTCTGTCTCTCGGTCTGTCTCCCGTAATTCTCACCCATCTTCTCTCTGTCATATTGTTTTGAGTCCCCGTTGTCCCTGCTCTTGCTCTTTTTCTGAGACTGTTATACTAATATTTTTTTGCCCATGTCCCAATGTTTACTCTGTCATTTCCTCTCCGTCAAAATCATTTTGGTTTTCCTGTTGCCAATTGTCTGGCTTTATCTGCCCCTCCACCTAACACTACATCTGTAGTGCAGTCCCCATTCCACCCCAAATCCCCTCACCACCCATTTCTTATCAGAGTCCTTTGAAATTTTCACCCACCCCCTTCCTCTTTCTGCATTTCTCGTCCTCCATTTCCTCCTTCTTCCCCTATCCTGCCGCCACCACAGCTGTGGGCTTCAGAGACTCAGGCCTGTAGTGGGGGTATGGCTTCAAATGATCAGCACCACCATTGGCTGCCTCTGTGGAGGAAAGCGGCCTGTGTCCAGACGGCGGCCATTACTAAAGCATTGTCTGCACACCATGTCTGTCTGCCTCCCAAACTGCAGGGGCCTCTTTTGTGCCTTGCTAAATATAACGAGCCCAAGGGCATGCCTACAGGGAGCGTCGTATCAGCCTGCAGTGGAGGAGGGCCCTGCTGTATTATCCGATGATGCTGAGGGCTTCGTTAGATGTCTTTTGTGTGTGTGTGTATGGCACACATGCACACCGTTGTGGCCTACTCTGATCCCCAGTACTGTTCTGTTCTCTTTTGTCTCCTTTGAGATGCGTCCGGGGCTGTCACGGATGCATCCATCCATTGCCATGGGAACTGTTCCCGTGTCAACATCAGACCAACCCCCTCCTGGTTGCCTGTGATTCATGGCTGGCGTGCCAGGAACTTTGTGTGTGTGTGTGTGTGTGTGTGTGTGTGTGTGTGTGTGTGTGTGTGTGTGTGTGTGTGTGTGTGTGTGTGAGAGCGCGAGAGGTCTGCACACAGGCACTGGCCACCTCATTATCATGCTTCCCTGTTAAAAATAGCAACACTAAGATTAAGATTTAATGTCATGTGCCTCTGACAGATCAAGAACTGAACATTCTGTAAGGAGGAGCTGTTTGAGCAGAGAGGAGACTTGAATTCAGAACTTCTCCAAGGGGAAGCCAGATAGCAGGGAAGTGTTGAAAGGAAGGTTGAAGTACTGTAAACGGCTTGAACACAGCAGGAGGCATAGCCCAGCAAACTTGTACGCACCAGCAGGGGGGCAAAGAAGGGTGGTGAGAGGGGGAGCATCAGGAACAAAGCCCCCATTTAACAGGAGGAAATGCAGACCCAGATGCCGAGTGTCTTATTGTTCAAGAAAGCTAAACGAATACATGCATCAGAAACCGCAGCCCCCTCCACCCCCCAATTTTCATTAATGCACCAGCAGTAATGTTACTTAATGTAGAAGTTTTCTATCATAGAAAGAAATAACAGCTCTTAAGGAATCTTTGAATTGTGTCGTTCAGGTGAAAATCCATTTTTGTCTTGCTAAGTCATGCAGGCTGCTTCTGTGCGTCACTCTGGCCCGTCTCTGTGGCTAGCGGAACGCTGAGGAATGCTGATTTAATTAGTCTGAACTCAACTCCGTTAATAGACTCAGCCCGTGACTACTGTGGGGTGACTCTCCCGAGACACACTCGCACATCGCAGGCACTCCAGGAGGAAGGAGGAGGAGGAGCAGGAGACAGGCCCTTGGACAGAGATCACACCAAGTCCAAATTATGAGAGCACATTTGAGATACGGGGGAAAGGAATTCAAGATGGCGGCCTGGCTGCCTCCAGTCCTCCGAGCTCAGCCACTGTGACCTTCAGAGCTGAATGCCATCACCAGGTCATTTCTGCAGAAGAAATTCTTCCCCTATCCAGGATCCATAACTGCTAAATGCTAATTGGACCGTATTAAGCAACCATAAAAGAAATTTAGGAATTTCTGGAATTACAGTGGACAAAAGGGTGTTGCATCACACACCTTACTGAAAAATGTGGGACTGAATAATTGATGTTGGAGGATATTTTACTATCCTTGTAGTGGTTGCTGCAAAGTAAAGGCCCATGTTTTGTTAAAGAACCATGACCGCCTTACATGTAGCCGTAATTGGGCGTTTTCCTCGTCTTGCATAACGTCTGACCATGAACATGTCACTTATTGACAAATGTAATCAGACCCAGAGCCTCAGGGTTTAGTCTCACCACTTCCAGTCTTTAGGTTAATTTGGGACAAACTAGACAACACTTTAACCCATCAATTGTAACCACTGTTGCATTGGAGTGCTTCCTACTTCTAACCAGGCTAGCACTATCATAAAACCTTTGCTCAGTATTTGTATTTTAGTACAGTACTCC
Source organism: Setipinna tenuifilis (assembly GCA_030347295.1). Classification (NCBI taxonomy): domain Eukaryota; kingdom Metazoa; phylum Chordata; class Actinopteri; order Clupeiformes; family Engraulidae; genus Setipinna; species Setipinna tenuifilis. Next base: position 14,721,652 of record CM059278.1, read on the forward strand.
ATCCTTTAGTAAGACTGTCAAAGCTCGACCCATTATTTGGGTTGGCAATCAGCGAACAGAGGGAGGGCCGTGACAGTCATTTGGGCTGAAAGTACTGGTGTTGAACACTTAAGTATGTTTGCTGCATTGAGACATTTGCGATTTTTTTTGAAAGCAGGCCTAATAGTTTTAAAGTTTGCAAAAGGTATCTGCCCACCAAGAAGCAAGTGTATGCCTATGGAAAGTGGCCAGACTGTACAAAGTGAAAAGAAGTGAAAGAGTAGGCTACCCAGGCTATCCTATTTCATCACTAATGTTGCAAGCTGATTCAGCCTTTTCCCAGATCTGCTGGCTGCAAGGCAACAGTGTATCTGCTCTTAAAGCATTATGCACTTTCAACTTGCTCTAGCTTTAATTTATCAGTGCTTGCTGGTGTTGCTACTGCTGTTTTGTATTGCTTCATCCAACCCCAGCACTGCCACCGTTTCCACCCCTACTGGTTGCTTATTGGTTGGCTTCTGATCATTGCCCATCCTTTCATCTCGAAAGCATCACTTCCCGACTATAATCACAGTGAAAAACTGAAAAAAAAAACCTCAGAGCAGTGGGCAGACGGAGCCAGGTTAGGTCCCCCGCGCCACTGCAGCGGATTGTTTTTCAGCCATTCATTTTCTGCCTGCTGCTTTGCTGCTCTGGGACAGTGCCTTTGTTTCATGGGGCTGAAAAACATTGCACAACAACAACACATGGTGCACCACAGTAGGGCCGGATCTTTTCTGGAACCATTCACAGTACCTGAATCTGGAGCGTTCGGTGAGGGCGGCTTTAAAATGACCAACTGACTGGAATGGCATCAGTCAGTAAGAGCTATTTGCTGTCTGCGTTGTTAAAAAACACACACACAGGTTGCTTTCCTCAGACAAAAAAGCCTCTTTTCACTTTACTTCAAAGATCATGTTCCCCACATCCGAAACTTTGATCCAGCCCTTGGTCTGATGCCGGGAGCCTCTCAGAGCCCATATCTCCTGTCCTGTCGGAGGGCACCGCAAGGCGTTCACTTACATCTGAGTGGGAATTAATAGCCAACATGGCCGGGGATGAAGGTCAGCTCCTTGTGAGCTCGCCTGAGAGCTGGCCTTTCAAAAGAGTGTGAATGAAACACTGTTTCCAGAAAGGCAGGACAGGGCTTCAGTGCAAGAGGTTGTGGCCTTGGTGACAGCAGACAACAAGATCCCAGCTTCAGAAAGTTAAATTCCTGCCACATATTTGATCTAGCCATTTTCTGAATCGGCTTATCCTAATGAGGACACAAATCATCAGACAGGTAGATGAGCCAAGGAATACATGGCGGAGCTTTCTGACCGAAGTCAAGATTTCTGACCTGAGGGCCACATTAACTGTCTCTAGAAAGCCCCACTAGTATTGTTGAAGCATACTGGCCCATTTTTGTTTTTGAGGTATTTAGTGCACAGTTTTCTTGCATTCGTTGAAGGATAGATTGAGTATAGGCATTGATGTGTGGTGACATGAAAGGGGAAATAAACTCCCTGCAACCTTTTTTGGAGGAAAAGTAAATTTGTTTGCTGTGTCACACATCACAAACAAATGATTTTATTTTCTGCATCTTCCACATTTGACATGGTGTTGCCCAGTAAAATTACACGTTCCACTAGGTGTAGTGTTCCATCTCCAATGTTGCTTCTTTGCCACACCCACAGTTATTACAGTAATTGTTGTTGAGCAAAGGAAGTTGGTTGATAATGTTTGGATTCTGTAGTCTCACCATTTTTTTGTTTCTCCTCTTTGCTTTCTCAGGCGGGAAGTGATGGTGAGAGCATCGGCAACTGTCCCTTCTCCCAGCGCCTCTTTATGATCCTGTGGCTCAAGGGCGTGGTCTTCAACGTCACCACGGTGGACCTGAAGAGGTGAGCCATCTTTCCTGGAACCTTCCCCACAACACAACACACCTCACCAAACCCTGACGTCCCACACTTGCATCACATCTCACCGTCCCAACCCTCACAGCACACCAAACCAGCATCTTCCCACCCACACACCAAACCAATACCCACCCACGTCATTTCCACAACACTGTTTCTTCATCTCCCTGTTCCCAAAACAGCAGATGACTGACTCTCGCCCAGTTCTCTAAATATCTCAAGGCTTCCCAGCTTTAGGAATTCTCCCTCCCTCCCCTCCCCAGTGAGTACTTCCTGCTGCAGCTGTGCCAGCCCCTCCTCACAGCCCTGATTGGCTGAGCCACCAAGGCCTTGGATCAGGCCAACCTCAAACCGCTCGCTACTGCTGGAAGTGCTCATCTGCTTTTCCCATGACCCTTCAATCCCATGATTGAGAAAATAAACAGGTTTGGTGGGTACAAGATGGAGGGAACAAACACAAACATATCTATTTTTTTATTTAAAGTGACTTCTTTTCTGAAAATCATAGATAAAATCTCAGTTAAACAGTTTGAACTCTCCCCAGATCCTTTATTGCTTGGTTTCTCTGCATGCTCCTCAACCAGCTATTAAGATTCCCTGCTGATGCGTCATGTAAATGCTCTCTGGTTTTTCCTCCTACCAACTTCCAAACCTGAAGCTGGAAGCTATTTTAAGATAATTTAAAGATTCCCATTACATGAAAAAGTTACCACAGTAAAAAAAAAAAAAAAACATGCGACAACTCAATGTATTGTTAAGATTCTCTGAAAGCCTGGAGCAAATTCAGTAATATGGATAAAGAATGTGAACTTCTACGGTATTGAATGTAAGGTTAAGAATTGTTAGAATGTGACCGCATGTTTCCTTTTAGTCACTTGTAGAGGGTCACTAGTCGAACTAAAGGAATGCTAAGAGGAGTTTGAAAAAGATAGTTCCCGCCTCCCTCTGCCTAAGAGCTGTCTTCTGTTTCTCCTCTCAAGCATCTCTTTGTTCTTCTGGCCTCACAGTAGCACATACAGATCAGCCTGTTTCCAGTTGAGATCTTCCTCCTCATTGCGAAGTGAAATATGGCAGACAAAAGCAACACTGTTCAGTTGAGTCTCTACGTATCTGCACAAAATGTAAAGAAAAAGCAGTGACTGCTGCAGTGTGCTGGCAAGGCTCATAGTGGATACCACCTTTCTCTGACTTGGACAGAGATTGGAGAAAAGAACAGAACTCAATTGAAGGTACCCCCAAAACATACTTGAGTACTGTAGTGAAGTATTACTACTTTGCTGTACCCCTCTATTGGTGCTTTAAAGGGTTACAGTGGACACCTGTCCTAATTTGGCTTGAGTGGACACTGAAAAACAGCTAATAAATTAACTGCTGTGTGTAATGGGTGATCCATGAACAAGGTTTTGTTTTTGCTAATCTTTGAGTGTGTGTGTGTGCTTGCATACATGCTTGTTTTGTGCAAGCTTTGTCCATTATGGTTCTGTTAACTCAGCATGAGTTTCTGCAGTCTTTGCTCCCTTAGGGCAGTGACGGTAATAATTGGTCCCATGTCCTCCTTGAGCCAGGGGTGTGTGTGTGTGTGTGTGTTAGGGGAGGTGTGGGGTGGGTTGTTTGCTTCCTGTAGCCATGCCAAAGAGTTTAGGTCACTTCCTGTTTTTGCCCAACAGCCTTTAGTTGGTACAATCATTTTGTTCCAGACAGGACTTTTTGACGGACGTCAAATCTTTTGTATTTTACACTCATGGAGTTTCTAATTTAGGAAGTGTACATGGCCAACACAAACAGCCTTACTTCTCAGGACACTGGGTCCATTTTACTTCCGTAACTTTTCATAACATTTCTAATTTGTTTGTTACACTGCATGTCAATATAGGCTACTGTCAGTGTTTCAGAATGGGATTAGCATTGGCAATTCACTTCGGTGGCTATAAAGATAAACAGTTCAGTTTTTTTGTTTTTGTTTTTTGTTTTTTTTTTTTTTTGTTGTTTTTCTTCTCCTTTGGTCGGCCAGCATGAGAGTAGTGTAAGAGGAGCTTTGTGTTGAAGGCCTTTCATCATGTTCTCATTGTGCAGAGAGCACAGTCATCTCTAGCCACTGTGAGACATCTGGAACATGATGTCCACATTTAGAGTCCTGGGGCCTGATGGAACAAACACACTCACACTCTTTCACCCTCTGACAAATAAACGTGTGTATATTCTCTCTCTCTCTCTCTCTCTCTCTCTCTCTCTCTCTCTCGATCTCTCGACAAATACATGTACACACACAGATACACACTCACTGTCTCTCGCTCTCTTTCATCCTCTGACAAATAGACATGTGTACGCACGCACACACACACACACACACACACACACACACACATTCGCTCACATCATGTGAGCCGTGCTGAAAGAGCAGAGCCGTGTGGTGAGTTGGCTTGGGCGGTCTGGAGGGGTCTGGAAAGCTCCAGTGTGCCAATGAAGCATTGTTCTGCAGGGGCCCCTGCTCCAACACAGCTGTCCCATGCAATACACACGGATGATACAAAAGAAAACGCTAAAAGAAATTAATACTTACCTGGCTAATTGCTTGTTGATTTTTTTTTATGCATGAGTTGGAATGGTCATCAGGATTTTGCTACCAAAAGTGCAGTGACATTTATTGCACATCCAACGTGCAGAGGTGGTATTTCTTCCAGATGCATCAGACCATGGCAATTTGCTGAGATTGTGGCTTTAATCTGGCTGTTCATAAATCATTCTCCACACTTTCAAGATGGCAATGAAAACAGATTGTTGTACTTTCGGGCAGTGGAGTTGGACTGACCAGTGTATGCAGGTCCACACAGTGTGCAGGGTTGATGTGTAACCTTGTGCTGTTCTGTCATGCTCTTCAGGAAACCAGCAGACCTGCAGAACCTGGCCCCGGGTACCCACCCGCCCTTTATCACCTTCAATGGAGAGGTCAAGACAGACGTCAACAAGATCGAGGAGTTCCTGGAGGATGTCCTTAGCCCTCCCAAGTAAGTGGAAATGGGTGACTATGTACAGCTCCAGTGTCTTGAGAAAAGCATTTTTTGGAATGGAATTCAACACATAAAAACTGGGCAAATTTAAAAACAGATGGACGGCAATAGTTTAGATTGCCTGACCACAGCAATGACTTGCCTCATATTATGTATTATTCATAAAGAAGACCTACTGATTACTCAAATCTTCACAAACGCATCCAGTACATTGTTTCCAACAGTTTCAAGATTTTTTGATAATGCTATGGAATTCTTTCTCATGTATGCGCAAAAGCAAAAACATTGCTAAAAGCTGTTTACATACTTCTAGCATTCATGTTAATGTGTAAATGTCCTGGATATGATTACTCCTAATGGAATTAAAAGGTTGAAGCTAGTCACCAGTGACTGAGCCTGAGTTATGGTCCTGCTCAGAAGTAGTTTCTGTCACTGGGTTGAAGAAATGTACATCTACAAGTATCAGTATAAAAAATAGCAGTGATTTCATATTGTACGTCTTTCTTGCTATGTTTCTGTTTAAGGTATGCCAAACTTGGTGCCCGCCACCCTGAGTCCAACACAGCGGGGATGGACATCTTTGCCAAATTTTCAGCCTTCATCAAAAACTCCAAACCTGATGCCAATGAAGGTGAGTGTCGGGCAAAGTTGCCTTGCCATAGACAGTGCCTTAAAACACCCACCCTTCCACTGCCACCCTGACTCACTGTCTGGTCATGACACCACAACATCACATGCCACTATACTAAGGACAGCATGATGGAACAACCTATCAAACGCTTGGTGATGTACTTTTTAGATTGGGACCTATAGGCAGTCCTGTGATGTGACAAAGACAGTCAAGTGTGTGAGTGTCAGGCAGAGGGGTGGAGGCACAGAGGTGGATAAGGTAATTCACCTGAGAGATTGGATGAAACGGCATCTGCAGTGTTCTCTATTGCTGCTCAGTGCCTGTTGCCCTGTAACCCAGGTCCTGCACCTTGTCCTGCCTCTTCAACCTGGCTGTCTGCCCTCTCCACAAAGGCACGCGCTGTTACGGCTGGCTCCACATTTACTTAGTCAAATGGCCCAATTAACATGCATGTGTTATGCTGGCACATGAAAGGGCAAGAAAAAATCCACTTGTGTAAATCTGTGGGATCATGTTGGCTAATCTCTAAAAAGCTGGCCAGTTTGTGTGTCCTCCTGTAAACTGGGATTGTGACAAGCATGGGTCTGCTTTAACAGTCCGCATTTAGCCTGGCACAGTAAAAAGTAAACAGTGAGGGTAAACACAGTTCTGCTGCTTCACTTTATACTGAATGTCCGATAAGGACAAGCTTGTGTACACAAGCTGGTCAACACGCATCTTTGGCATACCGCAGGAAGCGGATGAACCTTACGGAGCATCCTCTCTGCACTACACAATACATACATCTAGGACTTCGTAAAGAGTTCTGTGACCTAAACGTTTGGAAGATAATGAGTACATGTTGAAGATGTGCAAGGTGGCTTTGGGTCAAGTAAAGGCTAGTGCTGCCCCCCTGTGGAAACAAGTAAAATAGCTTTGATTTTTGAGTTTGTTTATTGTGGTGATGCACATCACAGTTGGTTCCTAAATGTGCCAGTTGATATAGCATCATGAGGGACAAGCAGAATGCAGTCAAACATGTCCTGTTTTGTTTGTTTGGGGTGGTGACTAGGTCTTGAGCGTGGTCTGCTGAAGACTCTGCAGAAGCTGGACGAGTACCTGCGTTCACCGCTGCCTGACGAGATCGACCACAACAGCATGGAGGACGTCAAGGTGTCCAGCCGCAAGTTCCTGGATGGAGACGACATGACCCTAGCGGACTGTAACCTCCTGCCCAAGCTTCACATTGTTAAGGTACATGCAGTGCTTGTGGACGAGGACTAGTTGGTTTGGTTATTGCAGGAAAAACGATTTCATTTATGTGAGGGCGGGGGGTTGCCTAGATATTTTATCTGATCAATTTATATTTTTATACTACTGTAGTATTATGCATGTTTTTCATATTAAATTGGTAAATATTGTTTGTCAGATTTACAAGTGTAATGCTATCTTTACAAAACCATAATAATCATATCCAGTTTATTTTGTTGTGCTGTTTTTGGGGCATTTATACATGTGGAAAAAATGAAAAATGTTTATATCTTGGTGTGTGTGTGTGTGAATTGTCATGTTTATGATCATATTGTTTTTAATTTGCTTTATTCACCTTGCAGGTTGTGGCCAAGAAGTACCGGGGCTTTGAGATGCCCAAGGAGATGACTGGCATCTGGAAGTACCTGGGCAATGCCTACTCCCGCGAGGAGTTCACCAACACCTGCCCCAGTGACAAAGAGATCGAGATTGCCTACGGCGACGTGGCCAAGAGGCTTGTCAAATAATCCCTCCCCTTCCACCCACCCCACCCACAGCACTGGGACTGGTCATTGATTACACAAGAAAGAAAGAAAGAAAGAAAAAAAACTATGGACTCTTTTTTTTCCTTCTGCCTCTATTTAGAGCAAAACCCAATGCATGATTTATTTTCCTTTTGTTTTATTTACATTTTGGTCTCTCTTTTTTTTCCTTTTGCAAGGAAACTCTTGTGTTGTCTGCACCACTCTCTAAGGCTCTTGATATATCTCACTGACTTATGTTCCTTTTTATATTATGATCTTGGAAGTAGTGAAAAGAAAAATGGCGAGACAGTTGGGAATACTACCAGCTGTCGTGCACCAGAGCTTTACGTACACTCGCTTCATGTGTATCAGTTCTGACAGAAGTGACTTCCACGCTCAATACGCCAACTCATGTTAGATGAAGTTGTGCCAGTTAAAGAGAATACTTTTTTTTTCTTCGAGGCTTGCAGAGTTTTAAAAAAAGAGAGAAAAAATAATTGAATGCTCTTTATTTTTCAGCTGAGTAAGTTTAAACAGTGTTGTAAGCTCCAGTGTTTTTTTGCTGAAGGTTGTTTGCAAGCAGTGCAGTGGCTTTTTTTTGTGAAGTGTAATGGTTTAGCAGTTTTTTTTTTTTTACAGTCTGAAAGGACCAGAACATCCCTTTCATAACCAAGGCCCCATTCTCAGGTAGACTAAACTGAAACGGATAAGGTGACCTTGTGTTTTTGTGTGTGTGAGTACTGTTTTACAGTGTCCACAGCCTTTTTTTCCAAATCTTTTGGACTAAAATTGAGCAGTGTGTAAGCTGACATGATGCATGTCCAGTACACAGGCGCACGTAGTGACCTGAGGTCAGGTCTGTAGCTTTCCCATTTCCATTTGTGAAATCAGAGAGAAAATCCTGCCAGATTAAATGAAAGAAAATGCCAGGTAATCATGCAAGGACGCATTTCATTGAAAGAACTCTTAGTGTAGGTCTTGCACATTTTCTGAATGATATTTAAACACAACACAGTGGTCTTTTGTTGGATTAAAAAAGATGAAGGGAACTTTTTTTGTTTTTGTCAATGACGCATGTGTTTAACTTACAGTGCTCTGCAGTTTAACTAAAGGGGAGTACTTAGCTGTGATCCTAGTGTGGGCCAATAATTGGCTGAATTGATTAAGAGTTGATGCCTTTTAACTCTGCATTTAAAAAAAGCATCCATACATTTGTATCTTGTGCACTCAACTAGGAATCTGGGAGTTGATCATAATGTGGCCATAAGACTCAATCTAATGACCAGACACACATTTCACATGACAGACCCAGAGGATAAGGTGACCTTATTTTTCAGAACATTTGTTTGTTTCACATCTCTACATGTATACACTGGTCACTTTAAATTAATATTCATTTGAAGTAATATGTTTTTTTGTATTCACAGCAAACTGTAGCCTTGATACAGCAGCAAAAGTTTTTTTTTTTTTTTTTTTTTGAGGTTCCCTGTCTTCATATGTAGCCATTCAGTTTCAGATTGTTGGGACTCTGTAAATATTTTTTTTCCAAGACTGACATGTAAAATTTATGTGTTCACTGCTTTAAGTTGAAGTAGTCCTATTTACATACACTATATACATATTCCTCTGGCCTTCATAGGTTTTCATGTCAAACGAAACATTACTCTTTTCTGTGACTCAAAGCCAAGAAAAGTGCAAAAGTAGAATTGTAGACATATCATTGGACGCGACCTAGTTTGGCGTGTAGTGACTTGTTGCCTTTCAAATGACGACAGTAATGACTGTAAACCAACCCCCCCCCCCCCCCATTCTAACACGCCCAGATGTAGTGCAGTGGACAGAGGTTCACTAATGAGGAAACACTAATGTGCCTTTGATGACCTTCTGAGCACCTCGCTCGTCTGTGTTGCTCCCAAGGGGTCAAGAAGGGAGCAGTTCCTCCACCCTCCCAACGGCTTCTCACGCTGAACCATGTCTTTTTTTTCCCCTTATTTGTTACTTTTACATTTTGCACCAAGATTTTGTCATACCCCTGTCAGTGTGACATGAATCACTGGTGACATTGATAATGAAAGCTCTGCATGTTTGCCATCAAGCTCTCATCAATAAACTGCTGGCAGCTAGTAGCGCTTCATTTTTATTCATCCTTGTCTCCCCCCTTAGGAAAAAAACAACACGCATGCACAAGAGGTTTATAAAAGCATTTTTCAAACGGTTCCTCAGTAAGGTATAAGTGGTGTGCAAAGTAAAAACTGCAGGCAGAAACGACAGACACTCTCAACCTGGTGTTTTGTGTCAGCCTCTCAGATTTGTTCTTTATCACAGATTGTTCCAGCAGGAGGTGGAATTAATGAGGGGAAACCAGCTGGCTGGCTGCAGAGCAGGAACATGCTGAAGCACCTTCGCGTACAGCCCCAATCTTACACCTCTGGGTGGCAATTAGCTCAATGGATACGAACATCAAGACAAAGGCATTTCAGTCTTATTTTGGCATGAGGGTTTCAAATCTGCCATTAAGAAGAAGAGAGGATTGCTGTTACATCCTGTTAATTTTGCGTCTTTTTGTTTAAAATGCTACAGAGCTGGCAGCACAGCATAAGAGTTGACTGCCTTGGACCAGGAATCTGGAATTAATACAATAGATTGTATTTGTTCTCTGTTGAAGCTCTAGAATCCATAGATCTTACTAAATTCTGTGAAACCTATGGTTTGTGCATTTTGTGTATTTTCAGCTTCAAGTTCTCCTGTGCCCCATAATGCAACTATACATTCCTTAGTTGTGTTTAGAGCAGAATGTTGGCCAACATATTTTTACTTATGGCATCCCATTTGAAATTAATATTTGGAATTAAAAACATCAAAATTAATTTTACAGGAGTACATGGGAAAGAAGACTGTATATTGGGAAATGCCCTGCAGTGCTTCTCTGCACCGTTGAATGCCAAAGATAAAGCAAATGGATGGACCATCCACTAGGCTACTAAAAGTGTCTGTTGTACAGTAATTCTAAGGAGGAGCACATATTCTGGGCTCATATTCTGATGGCAGAGTTAGTGTAAACCTAATTGTAAACCTTATGTATCAAGCCTATAGCTGCCCCTTAAAACATATATGACCATGTGCCTATTCTGTGTGGACTATTGTGGAGCTAAGACTGGATAATTGCGTCATGTGAACAAATGTAGAAATATGATTTTAAAAGAAACTTTTTAGGTGGTATGTACTACCTACCTGGCTAAATAAATGCTGTTGAGCTAAAAGGGAGCACAAGTGCAGCATTTTCCCGTGTACAGCAGAGGGAGCCAGAGTAGCACACATGTAAGACTTGTAGGAGAGCTCTCTTGGTAACAGCGTGGTGACTTAAGTCATCATGTTCCTTCACAATGACTATCTAAATAATTGAAGGCCAAACAGGTAAGCTACAATAACTTTGCGCTTCTAATAAATGGGGAGCTTACCTTTTATCTGTCAATCAAACACAGTTCTACTCTTTGACAAACATACATATAAGGTAGCAACTTATAATTGTATAATAAATGCTGTGTCAAGTTTACCATAGAGTCTACTGTACACCCTCAATTTCGGGTAGGAGCTCTGTTCTATGGTGACAATAGGTCCTCTGTATTGAGAGGGAAACGTCAGTCAGTGGGCAGCCGTGCCCAGACTCTTACACAAACCAGATGTGTACTACGCCTGTTGCCAGATGTGTCTGTGGTGGCGGAACATTACAGTTTCGCCCGCGCGGGTTTTTGGCTATACCTCGCGTGTTAATAATAATAACGCTTGAAGGAGCACTAGTGAAAAAGGGCTAGTGGATATATGTGCGGATGAAGCACATATATATCCAGTGCCAAATGGAAAGGAGGAAAAACTGTACAGGGAAAAAAATAACCAACATGTAGGAGGAGAGGAATGTCAAGTGAGGAGAATGGAGGAGGAGGAGAGAAAAAAAGTCAACGGACAGTCTCCACAACTTTTTTATGGTGGCTGGACAATGATTTTGTTGGACGTGGTCCAAAAGAGAAGAGTTGGAAAAAAAGGGACTGCTTCACCATTCATCATTCCTTGCTCTCGGTTTGTTTTTCTTCCGGTTAGATTTCCATGTTGGGTGGACTAACACCCTTCAGAGCGCGCGCAGCTGTGTGAGGAAGAACTGAATGTGTGCCACGCTTTGACTCTCTTGGCGTTCAAGCCGCCCGCAGAACTGTGAGATCTTTTTATATTTATTTTCAGTTTTCACTCCCCTGAATAGGTTCTCGTCAGACCCTACCTAGAAAGTATTGTGAATGTCTGTATGTGGAAATGCGCAAGAGGGTGTGAGAGACAGTGAGACAAACTGTTTGTCTAGGTGAAAGTGTGTGTGTGTGTGTGTGTGTGTGAGTAAGAGAGAGAGAGAGCATGTGTGAGATTGCTGGGACACTAGCCATGGCAAACACACTGTCTGGAGAAACCTGGACAGCTCTACTGGACATTCATGACAGGTCCACTGAGGACACATCAAGACATTTTGCTCATGTCTAATGGCCTGCCCGCCTCTGCTTCTGACCAAATTGATGGGCCTTCTTTTTGAACATATGAAAACTATAAAACTCCAGCTTCAGTCAAGTGTTCATGATGTCTATAACGACTTATGGCATTCTGCCATTCACAAGTAGTTACGAGTCAGCAAAGTCCTTGACCACATTAACGTAACCAAAACACAGACAGAAGAATGGCTTCTGGGAGTATCTAAGTCTTAAAACCCTCTCAAACACCATCACTTAGAATAGTTTGTATTCAACAGCTGGATTCGGTATTTACAGAAACACAGAATGTGACCGAGCGGGGGGGAAATGTCCCTCTGTATTACATATTGGAGAAGAGAACAGGGGCAGCATGTGTTTGAGCATGTGTGTGCTGATGCTTTTTGGCATGACCGTGCCATTCGGATTTATGCTGAGCCGTAAAGCATCCCAGCTGCCCCCTTGCCTCTCTCCATTCTAGCCCTGGTTCCAGCTCCATCCATCCCTCCCTCCCTCTCTCTCTCTCTCTCTCTCTCTCTCTCTCTTCACTGCCACCACTGCTAATTAGCTGTGCTGCTTCCAGAGAAGTGGACACTGCAAATGGAGGAATCTCGGGTCATGAGGAGGAGAAGACATAGGAAGAAGAGGAAGATGGCGAAAGGGGGGCCTGCAAAGCGTTTACAGAGACATTAGACGAGCGAGGGCCACACCAGTGCAACAGAGCGATGGGATTTTCCAGTTCTCTATCCTCGGCCAAGACACAATTT